>CABFVZ010003985.1:0-60078 GCA_902151445.1 Timema monikensis | reverse complement strand
ATTGTGAGATGAAATGAAGGACCTACAGTTTAACGTGGAATCCGAACCACGGTGGAGACCTGGCATTCCTCACATTCACAAGATGTGTGAGATATTAAACTTATCTAAACGTGTATATTATTTTACTTTTGTTATTTTGTGAAATGTTTATGAAACAATATGTATTATTTTGTTTTACAAATTTAAACATTATTATCAAATGCCACTATTTTAAGATAAAAGTGGTAGAGTGTCTATACGGTGCACCATACCATTTATTTTCCTTTGTGGTCAAGTAAGACATAAAATTGAAAACTCGATTCAACTGTCCACTCTATTAAAAGAGAATATCAATACGTCACGTGGTTAAAGACAGGATATTTGAAAACCCAACAAATTTATTGGTTTTAACGTCACTTATTGGCTCTCTAATATCATCCATCATTGACTAATAGCGTAAAACCTTTTCAGATAGGTGATATATAATATTTTTAAAATCTTATCCAATACGATTTATGTTTTTTTCACTATACATACAAATTAATAATAGATATAACATATGATGTCATTATAAAAGATAGATCAGTTTCTTTATTGTCACTTATTTGTGAATAGGCTACAAGTCGTTGTATGAAGTGTATTGAAAATAACGGAAGCCAGTTTAAATGATACATGTGAAAAACCATGTAAAATATACATTTGAAATATACGTATGAAATATATAAATTCAATATAATTTCTAGGTATACATGTGAAACGAAAAATATGCAAGGAAAAGTGAAATTTTATGCTAGCATGTATAGAGAAAAAAATATGGTATTGCATTATAATATGGATTTTTGCAAAATACACCTATGTCTGAATTTGTAAATTCTATACCTATAATTTCTATTCAACTTACGTTTTTGTTTTGTCTTTTATTATTCCTCATGACAGTAATAACAGTGACATGTGAACTTAGCGCCATACTAAGCATGCCAGTTAAGGCAGGGAAACCGAATTGGAAAATTGGAGTGAAGTGTGTACTCCTGCTATTCTTGAGGTCCACATTCACACCCCACTGAGAAGCTTTCACCGTCACGAACAACATGAGGTAGAATAAAGCAATTACCCCTGAGAAAAACACACAAAATAATGACATGATCAAATAAAGAAGATGGAAATGAGCTTAAGTTAAGTGTACAGCCGACATATTTCAATAAATTTAGTGGGTAAAATTATTTCGGTTTGATTATAATTCATATTGATATCTTAAATAGATTAAGGCTGTAAAAATGTACCATTTAAGGATTTATACAGAATAAATTTATAGTCTAATTTCGATGTGGGCAATCCTATTGCCAATCACCACAAGTGGAGAATTGGCCGTGAAAGTGTGTCAAATTTGAGTTAGCCCCCTCTCACAGTAAAATATACTTTTCCTGTGCTAACTGTAGCTTGATCATTTCTGCATATTATTGGAAGATTTCTGCTTTCTGAACGCTTAAATGACTCAAAACCCTGCCTTCCAACCCTCCCCTCCGTTCTCTTTCCAAGCATTTATTTTATCTATGCCTTAAGTTTGAGTCTGGATTAGGGATAGACGGGATTAGATATTTTCCACGGGATGGGAATTACACGGGTAATGAGTTAAAATATCAGAATCGGGGGATTGTAAATAATACGATTTATACATAATTTTAAATTAAAAATATATTTTAATCATTGTTCAGATGGCTGTTCGTTCACAAGTTATTGACCTTCTAGCTGGCCATGCAAGGCTACCCCCTTATTTCGATCTCTCCTCCTCAATAAATGGCCCCACACTCACCTCCCCTTGCCCCAACATAAACCATTTACTTCAAGAGTTCACTAGCCACCATTTTTTACATCATGTGCGAATTTCACTAGTAATTCTGTGGCAGCATTGAATAATAATTTGATCACCTCTGTTCTAATTGATGTGTTTACCAACCAAGTTCTATAGATTAAAATTGTTCAGCTGAATATTGAAGATATTCTCGTTTAAGCTCAAATCTTGAGTAAAATAATTCTGATGAACAATCTAGGTTCAACATTAGCTTTACAATAATATAACTGAATTTAAAAGAAGTTTATTTTTATCAAATTGGTGGCAAGGGATTGCGTATTATTCCTGTCAACGCCTTTATTTGTTTAATACAGATAAAATAAATCTCTTCATTTAATTTATTCCAACCAAGATTTTAATTAATTACCAAAAATTATATCGAAATTTTAAAATTCTGGCATCGAGGTAGACACGTGCACGAAGGATATCAATTTTTAAATTTTAGACCTTTACGTGCAGTAAGTATGCACCACACTCATGACAGATACACAAACTCTTCATTTTATTAACATAGATTGTGGGCGTATAACTCGAACGGGTAGTAAGACGCGATGCTAAGTTTTAATATAGATTATCTTATTACATGGTTAGTAATTAAACCTATCACCTTAATTAATAGTATTATGGTATGCAGGACAATATCTTATTGCTATCAAACTTATTAAAACTATTTCACTTTTGATTGATAGTATAAATAATAAATATACTTTTATAATAGTAAACACAAAAATATTTATGTTTTATAAAAACCCTTTGCTAACGCGTTCCTAAGAAAATTTTATTTCCTAAACACTATTTTTACATTAGGTCATAAAATCGCAATTGTAAATATAAATACCAATAAATAACCACTATTTTTGGAAAATGTTTTAATTTAATCAAATAATGTTTTCAAGACGCTTATTTAAAGTGAGATCATATTATCTAATTATCTATCTTTTTTCTGTTTATTACTATTATGTTTAATATTTGAGATGTTTGTATTCCACGTATATTTATGTAATGGTTGATGAGAAGCCTCAGAATTTTTCTCCTGCTTGTGGAAGTAGACTTTTCTTAAGCCCCTTTTATTTTTGAAACTTGGTAATTAAGGGTGAGGCACCCTAGTTTTTAATTTCCTGTTAGCTATTACTAAGTATATATTCAAATAAATCCACTGTTTGGGGTAAATATATGTCATTATAATTCTTTTTAATATTTCATTAGTTAATCTTTAGTATATGAAACATCGTTAGGCAAAGTGAAGGTCAATGAAATAAGAAATATTTTGCAGCAGTTTTGTGTGTGTTTGTGTGTTTGTATCAATGTTTAGTGCCATATTTTTAAAATGGCTAGTTCTAGACTAATAATTGTTTATTTTATTTACAAAATGTAATAATGTGTTTTAACATGTATAATTGGGAATGCCAGGCAGCCACCGTGGTTCGGATTCCACGTTAAACTGTAGGTCCTTCATTTCATCTCATAATCACCCTACCATTACACATTAGCGTAATTGCGTATAACCCGAACGGGTAGTAAGACGCGGTGCTAATAATTATAATAATAACATGTATAATTATTCATAGGAGATGCACTTTTGTGGAGTGGTTAGAGTTTTCACCTCCTAGCTCTCGACCATTTCACATAGGCATTTATTTTCAATGTTTATGTGGTCAATCTAATGTTATTATCAAACACATAAATACATTTTTTCACTTAAGATGCTTACAAGTATCCTCATTTCTAATATACAAGAACATTTGATCAGCTTATACTTAATTTTTATCAATTCCCCCATAAATACCCAGGCTAATTTCTAATATGATGTTGTAAATGTCAGTGTGAAACATCCTATTTGTTTTTTACTTTCTCGCTATCTTACTGGTACCTAGAGAAGTATTATAATCGTTAAAAAAAATAGAACTCAAGATTTTAATGAATTTCTACGTTTCATGTCCTCCAGAATGAAAAAAAGTTTTTTTTTTAATTTCCGTCTGTCTGTTTGTCTGTCCATCTTCCTGTCCGATGTCTGCCTGTCTGTACCTCGGAGTAGAGCCTAAACAATTTTACCAGTCACGCTAAAACTTGGTATCTAGGGTTTTCATACGTAGGCCCCGAGAGACTTTTGGAATTGCATATCTAACCCTAAAATTAAGGGTAGTTTACTGAAGGGCCAAAAAGAGAAAAATTCTATTTTCTTAAAATTGGCTCTAATGATTTTTATTAAATTTGATTTATAAGCATTGATCAATATTATAAACGAAATATCAACTCTTATTCTTTGGGCAAAATTAATTTTTTTTACGTGTTCCGGTCGGATGCGTAAAATTGACATTTTTTTATCACATATCCAAAAATATTTAAGTTATGAAATAACTTATCATTTCAAATATGTAGGTATATTTATAATACAAATATTTTATTTGAAACATATTTTTATAAACTCAATAAACGAAAAAAAAAATTATATATATATATATATAGTACCTTTTCGAAAACTAAATGTAAGCCGTAAAAAAATCTAACCCGAGATGTTAATGGATGTCGACGTTTTATGACCCCCCAAACCCTAAAAAGTGGTGTTTTGCAATACTGCCCATCTCTGTGTCTGCTTAACCCTAAAATTAAGAGTAGTTTAAAAAAGGGCAGAAAGAGAATTGAATGTTTTTCTCAAAATAGGCTCTAATTTTGTTTAAAATTCATCTCGAGGCGTTTGAGATTTTAAACTAAATGGCTATTTTCATTTTCCTATGAAAATTACTTTTAGGGTGCCTTACAAAAGTTAAAATTTCCTTACCCTCGAAACTATTTGAGATACTAAATAACTTATCATTGCAAAGTTTCAGTACCTTTAACAGTAAAAACATTTTATTTGGAATATATATTTATAAAACCAAAAGTTTCTTAGATATTGGAAAATATATTAGTATAATTTTGTGATCTTTATTTGTACAGAATACTACTTAAATTTTAACGCAATTATTCTTTGATTCCATAGAATAAGCAAGTAGATAAGTAGGTTTCTCAAAAAGTTGATGTTTTTACTACTTTAACCTCTTAGGGAAAATGTTTGTACAACAATGATTTATCTCTATCATTTTAGACACAATAGTCAATATTTACCTAATTTATTGGTCTAAATTTTATAAATGATGAATTTAATTAAAATGCTATAACCATATGATGTGCAACCCCTAAAATAATATCAAAAATTTTAACTGGGGTTAAAAATTTTATACTACGTATTGACCCTTGTGGACCCAATATTAATAGTTTTTTTGTCCAAATATACTAGTGAGGACTATAATTATTTAAAAATAAAATCATACACTTTAATTCATGAAGTCAAAAAATGTCGAGCCTATGTATAACGCAATTTTTGCTCGGGTTTACTAGTGTATGCTATTTTGTTTCATATATATTACGAGTTTTGAGTAAATATCTCCATTTCTAAACAATAGAGTGAGAAAGTCCTTTCGGAGTTACGTACCGTTTATTTAGCACCAAATTGAATCATACTAACCATTCGGGCTATAAGCTTATGTACTAATTACAGTAATGGGCTTAGGGATTAGGAAGGATTAGTGGAAGTGTATCCGTATTCACGTAGAGGGCGAGTTGAAAACAATTTTGGAATAAACACCTTAAGTACACCCAACCTAGATTTAAACCTCGAGCTCACCGTCTCATCAGCAGTCTAGTTCACTACGAGTGTAACACGTTAGACTATGCAGCCACCAAAGTGGGTCAGTCTAATTTCGATTAAAATTATGTTAATCGCGTTAGGTCTATTGCCTTCAGCATATTACCAATTATCTATTCTAGGACTAACTTAGTGTATATTGATCATAATATTTAAATTAAATTAACTATAATAGTAAATAGCAAATAGAATAGCTTAACTACTTAATCCATTATACTTATCATGTTAAAACCTTTTAATTAGAAGAAAGTGTGTGGCTATAATTTTATATTAAGCTTCCTAAGCCTTGTTGCTATCGACATTTATAAACAATTTCATTTCACTAACCTTATTTTTAGTCTATTACCTTTCCCATTTAATATTTTTCATTCTTATAAGGCCATTGTTAGAATCTACTTTAGTCTAAATTTAGTATTATTATTACTTTAAACCCGAAAGATAAGGGCATACTTGTTTTGTTTCATTTTTAATATAATTACGTAAAGAGAGGTTTAGAATCACGTGAGATAGGGGGAAATAAGAGGGAGCTCCCGAATCCCAGCCAATCAACGAAGAGAAGCTGTTCTTCCTTTAGAGAGAGTTTAAGGAGGTGAGCGTGGTAGCTCGGTTCGACCAAAAACAGACCTTAGAGAGAGACCACGACACTTGGACGTGGGTATGTTGACTCTTGTATGTTTTTGTGTGTGTTAAACAGTAACCAAGTAAATGAGCCAGTTACGTGTGAAAAGGAAACCACCGCTATGGCTTTCCCAATTAAATATAGCTCCTGAATGTTTAGAGTTAATTCTATGAGTTATGTTTTGTCTCTTCATGTAAAGTTCTTGTTTTTCTAGATCGTACTTTAAATAAATTGACGTCAATTTTCTAATTCCGTGACAATGTCCTTATTTCCCTCTTCTACCCTGAGAAAACACCCCGTTGATGGAGATCTCTTACTCTAACCGACCGACTGTCTTGGGCCATTGAAGATTAATATCAACTTTAAGGAGATGAAAGAAGAGATTACAAATGTCTTCACAAAAAGTGCAGGACTCAGTCTAGGAGAAACGGGTGCCGCAATCTGGGAATCGTGAACCGGGTGCAGCTATCTTGGTGCTGGTAAGACTGGGTGCTGATAAGACTGGGCGCCAACGCGACTGAGCACCAGTGTAAAAACGTAATATTTTGTTTACTATATATTCACTTTTGGAGTTTTTTAAAGAAAACAAATGACAGAGGAAGCTAAATTTGTTTATATTTATAAAGTTAAGCTACTTTATACTATAATATGTTGAAAATTTCTTAACAACAAACAAAAACCCCTTGAAAAATACGAATTTTGCCTAAAATAAACAACTTAAGTATGAACTAACCTAACCTAACCTAACCTAAATGGCACCTAGTTGTTTGTTTACAAATTTTATAACTATAACATTTAAAAAACTGGCGTTGGCGCACAGTTATATTGTCAGTCAGTCTTCCTAGTGCTCAGTTCGCAAGCAGCCAGTTGGGTGCGCCCGTTTGGTGGCACCCAGTTGTCCAGATCCATGGGGGACTGCCCAAATAGTTAGATTATTGTTTATTGAAAAAACAGTAAATACAGCTTTACCATACACGTTTGTAAATTAGATCCATATTAATTTGAATGTTATAAGTTCTAGTTTTGAAAAGAAGAGAGATGCAGTGGTCAAGCTATTTCGTGTCTATACGAATCTAGATTGTTTAAAGTATAAGTACGAATATTACATCGTAGTGTTGTATATAAAATTTCGGAAATGTGTCCACAGTCACAACTGCAATTCTAACCTCTTACCCAAAGAGTTGAACTTTGTGAAGAACACTGGACTCTTCATGTTGATTAACGGTACAATTATTATCAGTATAAAGAAGGGGATATTCCTTGGGTTCCATGCTTGATTATACTTAGGATTCTGTTCAGCTCTATTGGGAGGCGTTTCAACGCTTCCTGAAGAATCATTCAAACTGCTCTTCATACATAGAACTGAAACAAAAGTAGAATTTAATATTACATAATTTTTAAGATATTCATCAATGGCAAATTTATTAGTTGATTTATAGATTACGTTCAGGTTGATACGAGAGTATTAAATTAACTTTATTGGGATTTTTCTCTTGAAAGGATTCGAGTTAATCTAAATGGAGCCGTTCGAATATTACAATGGACCTTTCAATTCAATATCCACTATATTGGTCTGACTTTGCAATCAATTTTATAAAAACACGCAAAAAAATATTACTTTATCTATAAGCGGATCTTAAATCAATATCATCCAATCTGAAACATTATTAGAACGCTTGCTTCCTATTATTCCCGTTGTCACTTAACATATTCATGGTGTGTATAGATTTAACTGTTATTAACAATACATAATTATACTGTCAGGGTCATCAATGTTATAGCGTGTGAGATAGCCATTCCTTCTATTTCAGTAGTTTAACACTAAATGAATCAAGGCTATCTAAAGTTTTGGAATCATCTAACCTGACCATGGCTGATACAAGAATCAATATTTATTATCTGTTTGTCGAATGTGTTCTCTGCTGTTCTCAAAAGTTAGATTATAAAGACAAAATTTTACAAAAAGAATAAATAAATATCAGGACTAGTGAGCACGCGGACAAAAACGTCATTGTTGCCAGCTGTCTTACCGTTGATGAGAAAACCGGGGGTTTGGATTCCGGAGATAAATATATATGTACTGAGGCGTTCTGCATAAATATATTACCGCTTTCACTCCATGAAAATGTGAATAAACGTCCTCTAAATTCTACTTTCCTTAACCGTATCCCATTAATGTAAATGTATTGTTATCTCAGATGGACAGTAAGACATAAACAAACACAACTAATAAGTATCTATATATATCAAAGTATCAACTGCCGTCCTGTTGGCATTTGCTGTGATTTAAAATTTGGAGGCTTCGTCCATCCAGTGAAGAAATAAACCAGATAGACAGAGGAACGAGTGTAAGTTAAGAATTAATGCCCTCTTTCTTATTTAAAACATGTATCAGCATTATTAATGGGCTCCTTACAGGGAAATAAGACGTGTTTCAGACGGTCTCAAATCTCACATTCGTTAACAAATGGTACGTTATTTTAAAATAAGGATCACACTGAGCTAGGGCCTAATGGTATCAACATGACGCTAATTAATCAAAATAATTTTTTATATTGTTAAAAAAAATTGGAGAATATTTAACTATTTTCTAACGAAGTTAGTGCGAGATGTCACACTTATAAGAGCAATGAAGTATTCACGTCTAATACGATCCCAACATGACATTTGAAGATTATTGAATGTTTGTTTGAGTGTGTTTATTTTTGCTTCCGAAATGATATTCACATAAGACACACTGTAGTGTTATTATATTCCCCTTCAATAGATGATACCCTTAATAAATAAAAATATGCTTACCCGGTGCTCTGGTAATATCACTTAGCAGTGTTTTATCTTCGTAATCTCTATAGGCTGCGTCTAAAACATAGTGCAACAAGGTGTTAATATACATTAATTAAATAATCAACGACATCTGATAGTGATAAAGAACTAGCTTAATAGCTGTCACATTGCTTCTGGCAAAAAATATTACGTATTTAATTTCCAGTCAATAATAGTGAGCGATTATTGACTCTAAATGCTTTGTTTAGGGATTAAACTAAAACGAATAACATCTTAATATAAGTACTAATTTAAAAGGGACTCCATCGTGTTGCGTTCCAATTATCACCCCTTTAATGAGTGGAGTCCCGTAGAAGTGAATAGATACATTTTTACTACCACTTGAATTGCGTCTGAAAGAGTCATATATTCTTTACTTTCAGTTGAGTTGCAATTGAAGGAGTGAACAGATACATTTTACTACCACCTGAGCGGCGTCGGAAAGAGTAAAGTCTAAGAAATAAAATAATTTTTGGAAGAAAAAAAAGTATGTTTAGAATAATACATTAAACTATAATTCAGTGAGATATACAGTAAGATATTACTTATAACAACATAGCCTAACCTAACCTAGGATAACATAACCTAACATAACCTTGCCTAATTAATAAAAAAATTGAGAAATTTCAAATATAGATGTCATGTTTGTCATATTATTATTGTAAACTGCTGACTGTATTTATGGCTCTAGAAATAAAGTTAGATAGGTGAGACGCGGTTGGATTCTTCACGCTACTCCTACCTTATATCAATCTGGGGGTCACAGGCCACAAATTATTACCTATCTTACACTCCTAATGATCCCAAAACAAGTTTCGTTTAAAAATTACTGAGTGTGTCTACTATTTGCTTATTGTGTATTGATCATTTATTTCATATTTGGTGTAATTTATCACTAGTATAAAAAATGTTTGTATATAGCATACTAATTCTTGTAGTGCCCAAGATTACAACCACACGTTTAATCAATTAAAGAGTTTAATTCACTATCTCTAGGAAATCTAGTTTAGCCCCTAGTGAAGATTTAATATTAAGGATATTCAATATTCGCTTATGGGTTCTTCCTGTTATTTAGCTA
Source organism: Timema monikensis (assembly GCA_902151445.1). Taxonomy (NCBI): domain Eukaryota; kingdom Metazoa; phylum Arthropoda; class Insecta; order Phasmatodea; family Timematidae; genus Timema; species Timema monikensis. The sequence continues at coordinate 50,045 of CABFVZ010003985.1, read as the reverse complement.
CAGCAATTTATTATAAGCTTTAACGTTTTGTTGATGGGTAATATATAAAGTATTTATCAAATTGTAGTCTACAAGATCACAGGAAGTTTAATATATTAATGAATTAAAAATTATTATTACATATAATACAAAACTTAGAAATGCAAACAAAATTAATCATGACATATCCATACATTGATATATTTATTTTCTACGTAGAAACAAGTCGAATAATAAATGAATCCTTTACCAATAATGTCAACAGACTCGAATAATAATAATAATAATAATAATAATAATAATAATAATAATAATAATAATTTATCATAATGATTTAGGTTTATAATGTAGAACATAAAAAAAGTATTACTTACAAGTTAAATGATAATTATATTTTATAGTTATATGATCTTTTTTCAAAATTTTATTTAATAAAATACTTTTTGTTTTGTATATTTTATATTACTATTAAAAATTAATTGCAATAAAATAGACAATTTTTTTTTTTGCATTTTTTTAATCTTCCTCTCGTGGACCCTGTGAGCATGATTCTAATTTGGTAGTCCTCTATTAGCAAAACTTTGAGAAACACTGCAAGGGTATATTTATTAAACCGTCAACGGTGGCCTGGTGGTCTAGGGGTAAGGTGTCAGACTTCTGTGCTGGCGGCCGGGGTTCAATCCTCGGTCCCGGCAAAGATTTATCTGATTACCAAACCCTTCCTTCACCTCTGACAAGACATCTTGTGAATGTGGGGAATGCCAGGTCTCCACCCTGGTTTGGATTTCACGTTAAACTGTAGGTCCTTCATTTCATCTCACAATCACCCTACCATTACACATTAGCGTAAGTGCGTATAACCCGAACGGGTAGTAAGACGCGGTGCCAATAATAATATTAAACCGTCGTGTATTTAAAATGCCGTCTTACTCCACGAGTAGCTAAGGCAGCAAAAACCAGCAGCCACATCTTAGTGAGCCATTAGTAGACAGTGGAATTATCATCAGTAAAAATACTAAACCACATTTAAATACAACATAACAATTAGAAATATTCTTTAGAATAAACTTTTCTTTCACTTATTCCAATGCTTTTACTTTCTCACGACCTCTCGGAAAGTGGAAATAAAGTGATAAAAAAAAATTCAAATTCGAGAAAAAGTTATTTTCGCGTTGCTGTCTGTCTGTCTATGATATCCGTATCTTGGCCTAGAGTAATAAACATTTTACCGATTAGGCTAAAACTTGATGATTTTTCATATGTGTTATCCGTTCAACTTTAAACTTAAGGTAGGTAGTTTACTGAAAGATTAAAAATAGAAGACCTCAATTTCCTCAAAATCTTCTTAACAATTCTTATCAAAATTTATATACGGACACAATTTACAATTATAAACAAAATGGTGTATCTCATTTTCCCGATAAATTTACTTAAAGAGTATTTTACGCACGGAAAAATTCCCAATTTTTATCAAATCTTTGCTACTCTTTGAGATGCGAAATAACCCATCATTTCAAAGTTATAGGACTATTATAAATAAAAACATTCATTTGAAATATATTTTATATAATTAATAGTGTTAGTTCTAAAATCAAGTATGTTTTTAAATTGAGATTTAAGTAAGATAACATAATATACTCTAACCAAAAAGTATGTTTAAGTTTAAAGTGATTACTGAAGGCGAATGGTTATTATTGAAATATTTTAAAAGAAAGCAGTAAGTTTTATACATCGTAGACAAAAATGTTAATAGACAGAAATTTTTACACATACATTCCTTTCTATTGTTCTTGAGTATAAAAATATTATTATATTAACGACGTGTGAGGCGCCTCTTAAATTGTAAATTTTACTCGATAAAGTTAAACACATTGGTTGTCCTGGTCACTACAATAATAATGATGAAAAAATACAGAAAATATTTAATCAATTATTGTTGACCTTATTACCATAATTTATTTTAAAATCTGAAGGAACTCTTTAAATATATAAGAAAATTGAAGGAATCATTGATTTATAAATGAAACACAGTAATTTAAAAGAAGCTGAAAATTCTTAAAAATGTATTTTGATTGTAGGTAAACATCACATTCTAGTGTGGATAGAAGCAAGTATTTTCATTGGATAAAAACAATATTTCTTTCGACCAACTTTGATATTTGAGAATTAAAAGGGTATAGGTCAAATTACCTAAAACAAAAATCTCTTCAAACATTAAGGTTCCATGAGAACATTTACGTATTAAAATAATAATATCACCTGGATTTTATAGAACCATAAAATTTTATGGGAGACCATTTATAAAATAACACGCTTAGTACACATTGCCAGGATACGATCCCCAACATCCCTATTACTACAAACTGAACTAGATGAGCTTTAAGAAATATAGTCCATCACCAATATGTCCACAGATATTAATAATTTCACTGATGTTTAAAGAAAATGTCATAAGACCCCACTTCGATGTGGTTCCTTTTCAAGATTATCCTGTGATAATGTTCTCCTAAACAAACACTCAGTTAAGAGTAAAGATTGATACACACGTTCACCGAAAATAGAAAGCAGAATCTGCTAGTGTGACGTGACAACTCACACGATGTATGTTGACCCATGATGCATTACAACGCTAACATAAGACAGCTGATTATCAACATATTTTATTTTCTAGTGGATACACATATCTTTTAGACTAATCTCCAGATGGATGTTCTCAAATTATAACGCCGTGTCGTGGCACAATCCAATACATTGAAAAACACGTTTTACATTATCAGGTTATTTCAAATCTCCTCACAACGCCAAAATAAGTTGTCTATTAGCTTCTGACTGTAAAGCGCATGGGTTGTCGAATGTGCATGCGCATTGATTTGAGAGCATTGGTTCCGTAATTTGATTGGTTCTCATGTGCCAACTTTCTCAAGTAGAGCGGACGAAGTACAGATGAGTTGAACCTTAACAGAACAGCTCGCGCATATTAGGTGGAAATCTTGCGATTGTATTATTGATAGCCACGTGACCACGATTCTGTTCTGCGCTAGTTTTTCGATGAACGTGTGAATCCATAGTTATTCTTGGAGCTCATCTTACATAACAACAAAGAGCTAACAGATAAGAATGATCTCCAAAACTGAGAAGTTTCGTCGGTTGCTAATTCTCCTTAACGACTAATTTGATGTAATTACTCACCGAATACAAGATCCCCAAAGCTATATAGAAAGTTACTCATGAGGATCCAAGTTACGATCAGCGCCCCCATAAGAAGAAGAATCGAGCAACAGATGGTAACCACGCCGAAGATTCGTCCCAGTAGAAGCAGACAAAGATCACATATATCTCCTTCGCCAACTTCTTTACCTAGATATGACAGGAATATAATGTTTTAAACTATTTATTAATATTTTTTAAAAATAATTATCTTCTTATTTATAGATAAAATTAACTCCAGGAAAATACAACCAAATCTTAAATTATAATAAAAAATTAATTAATTGTTGGTTTAAATTGTGCTACAAAAACGAAGCGTAGGCAGACCGAAACTAATTGTCAAAATAGAGATACAATCGAAACATATGTTATAACCTTAAATATTTTCTGAATATAACGTTATAAATTCTCTATACACAATTGCTTTAAACTCTATCCTGTTGAGGCTAGTAAAAAAAAGAAAGAAGCGTGACACAGCATACATAATTGGTTGATAAAGGTTGTTAAAGAGTTAACAACAATGAAAGTTACATAGCAATTTAATAGTTTACAGTTTATAGATAATGAATCAGCCATCTTTAATTCTCTTTTTGTGGGTTTTGTTTATAAAGAATGTTATGTTATTGCCTATATGCATGCCAAATTTTAGATTGATAGGATATTTATAAGCGTTCAAAAATTGTATATGGATATATATAAATCAAATGTCAATCAAACAATTTTTAAAACCATCTTTTGATCAAAACATAAATCAGCCATAAGACAGTGTACAAATAAACACAAATCATAGAAAGCACAATATTTGCCTAAGAACGATCACAAGATATGTGAAAATAAGTTATATACATTGTTACAAAACTGTATTGGAATAAAGTACAATAAATGATATAACAGACTATTGAAGAGACATATTAGTTCCTTTCTTTAATTGCCAATTTCTATTTTATTGCACAATAAAAAAATATTTATAAATGAAAAAGTTGTGGCTCCAGTTTAGAGAATGGAGATGAAGTACTGGAGGGCTCTTTTTGCTGGACACACAACACCTTATATCTGCAGAAGTTGGTACTATCATCGTCAACAGAAGGTGGCCTGTCGGTTGGTATGAATTGATTGTGGGCAGACGCAATAGAGACTTTTTATTTTTCCATCCAATTTTAAAATTTCATTATTTTATTTTTATCTGCGAGTAGTTTGGGTGGAGGAATTTGTGTTATGCTTTATAAATATTTCAAAATTTTACTACACCTAGAAATGTTTCGTTTTTTATATTAGTTTATATTAGTTTATATATAAAATTTAAAAAAAGCATACTATTATTGCTATCTGGGGTAGTAAAGACAAATTTCAATTTTAAGCCACACCGAATATTAATGTTTTATTTTTGATTTGTTTTTTAATTTCCATCCCTCACTTATTCCCCCCTAGCCCTTCCCTCCCCATTCCCCCAGGCCTTGTTTTAAAATATTATATTTTCATACTATTATGGTTATTTAAGATTTTACCTTTAATTTTATGTATGATATTTTAAATTTTCTGCCATACGTTAAGGTTATACTATTCTATTAATTTTTGAAAAATTAGGGGTGATACTTCTTTCCTCCATTTTCCTGCCCTTAATTTTGAAAAATTAATTATTTCCAGGTTTTTTTTATGGTTATTTATCTTGCCTCCCAAATTTCAATCTTCTATTATAATGAAAAATAGTTTTTACATTCTCTTGAGCCTTTGTAGAAAGAAGTATTGTGATCGCTAAAACAAAATCGAAAATATAATTTCGATAAATGTTGACATTACATGAACCTAAAATCCAAAATATAGCATTCGCGATGCCGTCTGTATAGATTTATCTTGACCTATAGTGAAAGTCATTTTACTATTCGGGCTGAAAATTGGTATCTAAAGTTTCCCCCGAGGATATTTTGGAATTAGATATCCAATCCTAAGATAAAGGTTAGTTTACAAAAGTGCAAGAATAGAAAAAATTTATATTCCCCAGATCTGCTTTAACGATTTTGATTATATTTTGTAGCTAGCCACTCGTTAATATTATAAACACACGACGGTTCTAATTTTTGTTAATGAAAACTACTATGAGGAAACTTTAAATAAGCAGATATCTTCCATTTGTACCATATCTCATCAACTATTTCAGATACAAAATCACTTACTATTAAAACTAACAATCATTTATTTGGGATAGATTATCATAGAAACAATAGTTTCTGGGTAATAAACAAATATATATGATACAATTTTTATGGAGTTACTTGACTATTGATATTGATTGTTATGCTCTTTGGGGACAGAGAGGTTCCTCTTTCTCGATTTGTCTGTAACAGTGTATATTATTACATTTGTGTATTTTATTGGATTGCTTCTACAAAAATGTATATTATTTAGTTTCACAAATCTTATGATGTTTCAGTAAATGCATCTAATTTAAATAAATTAGGAGTAATGTAAGGTACATCGTTGTATTTAATAGCATAAGTTTTAGAACTTTTAAATCTCCAATATTACCAATAATAATGTAGAGATTTCAAATATTTAATAATTATTTGAGTATTTGGAGTAATCTCATTAATGTATATTCCTGGCATTTTAAAATTTATATGTCCCCTAAAAGTATACAGTTGTTTAGGCGTGATTTGGCTACCAGTGACTGTCATGATTCCAATAGTTTATGAGTTAGAGATCTGGCAGAATTAAAAAGTAGTGTTCTGTAACAGCAATTTCTTTTAAGATGGCTATTATGACTCATAATATCTAAAGAACTTTTAAAATTGGTCCAAGATAATCCGATAAGCATAATCTGAGAAAAAATTCAAAAAGTAAAGTTTTGGGGTCTCTACCTTGACATAAAATGCCAGACGTAGTTTATAATAATTATTAGTCTAAATGTCAACAGCATGTCCAAGTTAAAGCCATGAGACACTTCAGCACATTTGGTACATTTGTTTGGTCGTGATAGAACACCAAAGAAACATGCAGACAATATTTCCTTTTTTATAATATTATTAGTATAAAAGATTTTAAATATGCATTTTGAGCACATTTGCTAGCTACCTAAGTAACTAACTAAGCAAAGTTTAGTAATTTCACGGTTATTATTTTTGCCAACCCCCGCACCAGCATTCACGCAGTTTATTAGTTCATACAATATGTGGGATAGCAAAAACTAAGGTTTTCCAAAGAACGTTGGTAGATAACAAGTTTCCGTTTTCTATTTTTCTTGGTCCTTTATATATATCCGGATAGGTAGTTGCAATGTCTAGCGTGTCTCACTATGGATGTTAGATAAGAGACCAAGGTACACACACTAAAGATTTCCCTAGCTAATTATTTAAAGTTTGGACTGTCTGTAGTAATTTAACCTAAAGTTGAACTTCCCAGTAGTCACGTAGTATAAGGCATTAGGTCTGAAATATTATATTTTAAATATACGCCTGATGTTCAACTTGGTGTTTCATTGTGTAGACCTGACAAGACATTTTGTGAATGGGGGGAATGCCAGGCCTCCACCGTTGTTCGGATTCCACGTTAAACTGTAGGTCCTACATTTCATCTCACAATCACCCTTAGCAATCACATTAGCGTAAGTGCGTATAACCTGAACGGGTAGTAAGACGCGCTGCTAATAATAATAATAATAATAATAATAATAATAATAATAATAATAATAATAATAATAATAATAATAATAATAATAGTAATAATAATATGTAGACTTCAAATATGTGCCAGCTTTATACAATTGTTGGGCTTGTAAGTACACACACTGGAGCTCACGAGGTTTAAGGTGTCAATATCTCAATTCATCTTATAATAAATATACCCCTAGGAAATCAGACATTTAGTTCACATATCTGAAGTTCATTAAAACCCATTTATTCTACATTTTTCTCAAGTTGATGAGATAATGACAAACCAACTAAGAGACCAATAAAAATATTTTTTAAATCTACTTAATAACTTTAAAATAATGGGCTCAGTGCTAAATGGGGCTATAACTGGTCTAACCAACCGGCAGTGGAAAATGTATGGCTTGAATGTCATAGGATGAAATCACTAATAGATGGATGGTTGGATGGATGATGGTTTAAAGCTACTTCTTGCTGAATACCAGAAGTCTCAAAATCGGACCATTGGCAAGGCCACCTTCAAGTTTTAAAGGAATTTGGTGGGCTGCATGAATTTATTACGAATAAATATTAACTTTACGAAACTACACCAATGGCTTTTCACTAGAGTGGGATATTATATTTAACTATCGGTAAATAGAAAAACAACTGCTTCACCCGTTACTTTTATTTCTATCACATTTCATCGCTCAAAACAATCATCTTTATGTATCAATATATTTTAGATAAAATCTTAAAATCACACAATTTTACCAACTGAACATGGTGAAGAAAATATTACATTTTCTAACCAGAAATTTGTGCACACTTAGTGTCAATGGCTTGTCGATATTTGGGATAATATTATTTTACACGCTACTTTTAAAAATGAGCATACGTGAATGTCACTTAACCTATTCCTTTCAAGAGATTTTACTTGATTCATTCTTGAAAACAGCTGTTGAACTGTGTTCCCAGATGACATGGTGGCCAGTGCTCTTAATTCGTATACAGTGGGTCGAGAAGAGACACCTAATATTTTTCTTGTTCCTTTTGATGAAATAATAGGCATACTTAATACTACTACACTCTTTGTAAATAAACTTTTTAATTATAAAGAGGATGGCTATGCTAAGAATTACTATGTTTATATTATATTTACTATATTATATTACAAGATACTTGAATAAAGTGTCATTTACTTTTATTTTGTAAATATTCCGTGGACTGCAAAAAGTTGGCGCTGGGCCAAACGCGGCCCGTGATTTTTAAACCAATACTCAATACCAGGGGTCCCCAACCTTTTTGTAACTTAGAACACAACATTCAAAACTAACGGTAGTGTGATGGGCACCAATCACTTTCTCAAGGTAAATTTATAGCCGAACATAATAATTAATGCAAATAACACAGACACAAATGTATATTATATTAAAAAAATTAATTCGAACATAAAATAACGAAAATGGTACTCAAGCATAGTCCATCAGTTTAGACAATTGAAACAATTTTTACCAAACCAAAAGTCAATGTCAATAAATAAATTTAAAGAACTGCTTTATTTACAATTTTAACAAGACCAAAATAAATACACAAGGAAATAATTTAACTACTCACAACCATCTTGGTGCTTAGGTACATTTTTAAAATGTATATTTATTGTGTGTTTATTCAAGCAACAAAGGTGAGTAGACCCATGTAAAGATATTTACAAGGTAACTAGATATATTAGCATGGTATTAGTGATAAATGACAGTTCCACGTAATAAAGTACACTTTGGGGTAAATGAGCCGGCAAAGAAAGAGGAATGAGAGGGAGGGATCGGAAAGATGGGGGCTTTCAATCACCGACTTCTTGAGAAGATCGTCTGGAGATAAGCACAATTTTAATAGTTGTCAGAAAAGTGACATATTAAAATTATTAGTTAAGAACTTTCTAGCTGTGGTCGAAATGTGGCGGGCAAACGCAAAAGCTCTGCGAGTGCCATGGCACCCGCGGCATAGGGTTAAGGACCCCTGCTCTATACGGTTTTAATTCATACGTTTTTCTGTATACTTCTTTTGGGTATGCATTTTACACACTAAATCCATATTATTCATACATTTAAGAAATTCCAAAACAGATGTGATAAATTTTCACGCCTATTTAACTGACGGGACACTTTCTTCATCCTACTCTTCGTTGTTTACACACTCCATTTCTTCTGTGCCAGAACCGTCTTCTATAGTCTCAACGATGGCGTCATCCAATTGGATATCATTTGTCATAACTTCACGATATAAGTCTGATGATTATTTTATTTTACTTTCCACGATAAAGGTATTAAAACCTTAGACCAGTAAATGGAATGCCATGGCTGTCTAGAGTCAGCCCTATATCTTGCAATGTGACCACCCCTCGTCTTAAATACCACTCTACTCTGTACTCCTTTCTCATTCCGTGCTTCGGGATTATTTATAGTGCTATCAATTTAACTGTTTATCTTTAAAATTGACGATTTGTATATATTACAACACATATCGTCATTAATAATATTGATCACGACTTTTCGCACTTTGACTTTTTGTCAGTGACTGACACTTTTTGACGGACCGTTTACGCTCAGTCACGACGGAGTGAACGGAGTCACGAGTGTTTTTGGTTTTATATTGTGATCGTATCGGATCATCGTGATCGTTAGTGGTTTATGGTTTTATATCGTAGTGCACGGACGGGTTTTTGACGGGACGCGAACACAGTGGATTGCTGAATCCTTTCTCACAAGTTTATTCCCGGAAAATATTCTTCAATTCCCAGTGGACATCGGCGGAAAGGTGAGTTTTCTACTAGTGGTCATACCACAAACAACTACATTGACAAGTGACAAATCAAAATCTACGCTAATATCAAAACTGACCAAACCGTTGGCGGCCCTTCTTAGGGCCAACAACAAAAAGAAATATAAAAAATGGACAAGACTTCTGAGCACGTACGCGTGAAACAGAAAAGACAACGAACCCAAGACTTATCTAGACACCTTGAAAATGACATTAATGTTGAATTTACAGACGAAGAATCAGAAGATAGTGTCTTCCTTGACTCAACCATACTAAAAAGGAAGCTACTATTCAAACAAAAAGAAGACAAACTCTCAAAATCAATTAGGGTGACAAACCAATATGAGTTACTGTCTGACCAAGAGGAACCCATGGGAACTGTAGAAATGACAAAGGAAGACGCTAGGGAAAACAGTTCCGAAGATAAAAAATCCAAACAAAAATTCCCACTCATATTAGTAACAGGGACTGCAAACTACTCTAACAAAGCTAAGACAATGAAGGAAAACATGACGAGGACTTTCAAGATATTCTATATTAAAGATGGACTAAAAGTACACACATCATCCCTTGAAGACTTCAAGACTCTCCAAGCATTCCTTAAAAACACAGGTCAATAATATCACACGTTTAATCTTCTGAGGGACAAACCCTTAAAAAATAGTGATCAAAGGACTTCCACCCAATATGCCTACAGACGAAATTAAAGATGAGCTTCATGCAATGGGCTACACACCGACAGATAGCAGACAATTCCCATCAAGGACCCAATCAGAAAATAACTCACAAGACAGCATCAAACTTTTACCTGCACACTCACAAGAACCGATGAAAACTTCAAACTATTCCAGGAAAATTACATAAACAACACCAGAGTCAAAATATAACACTACGTGCAATCTCCAAATTTCATATTACAGTGCCGTAGATGCAAAAAATTTGGTCATTCCAAAAACAGCTGTTCCAATAACCCAAGGTGCGTCAAATGCCTGGCTCCCTATTTGACTTCAGACTGCCCAAAGAAAGACGCCACACAACCCCAGCCAAATGTGCCAACTGCCGAGGAAATCACACTGCAAATTACTCCAAATGCCCCGAGTAAAAAAAAATAGATTAGAGCCAGAAAAAAGAATCCAAACCATTCACCTCAACAGCAAAAAATGACTTCCCTCCACTATCAAGCAAGACTACGCCAACAACAAACACTACCAATTCATCACGCTCATATAGAGAGATATTACTAAGCAAACGAGACCGCCCACAAAAACCAAAAGAACAAGAACAATATACCCCATTCGACTTTAAGGAAATACGATCTTCAAAAACTGAATATATGCGGATTCCTAAAGCATCTTAAAACTTATTTAATAAAAATTAAACAGACACATGATAAACTAACCAAATTCATGATTATCATAGAAGCAGCGACCAACTTTTACTTTGGTCCCAACGATGAATAAACCACAAACTATAAACAAAAATACATTTAGAATCCTCATATGGAATGCCAACGGAATCCTGCAACAGAACCATGAATTAGAAGAACAACAAAAAACCTACGGAATTGACATGGCACTCATAGGTGAAACACACTTAAAGACAAATAAACGATTCAATATCTCAGGATATAACATATACAGAATGGACAGAGAACACGGAAGGGGGGGAGGGGTGGTACAGCTGTTCTCATAACAGATTTTCTACCACACTACAGGGCAAACATTCATGACTAAGAAAACCTTGAGGCCACAACTGTAACAGTCAACACCAAAACCGGTCATATCAACTTTGTTGCCGCTTACAACCCTCCATCCAAGATTCTTCTTAAAACCTACCTTGATAATGTAACAACAAACAACTACTTCATAATAGGGGGTACCTTAATAGCAAAAACACAATATGGAACAGCCGGACGACCCACAGAAATGGACGAATATTAAAAGAACATTCAACTGAGACAGATTACAACGTATTAGCTCCGGAATCACCAACCTTCTATCCCAGAAATCACCTTCACAGACCAGACGTTCTAGACATAATATTAACAAACCTGAAAATAGCACCTGAATCCTTAACAGTACATCAAGAACTAGACTCTGATCACAACCCAGTACTCTGTGAATGGGACGTTAACACAGAACACCAAACCAGCTGGCACAAACCAAAAACAAAGACAATGGGACTGGATGAAATTCAAATCCGACCTTCAAGAATCCATCCCAAGAAATTTAGAAATCGAAACAGAAGAAGACATAGATGCGGCCATAGATGTATTCATGATGACAGTTCAAGAAGCTTATAAACTACACACCGTGACCTCCCAGAAACAGCAAGACATAAGGATTGACCTGCCCGAACTTAACTTCCTGATAACCCAAAAAAGGGAAGCACGCAGGGACTGGCAGAGATTACGAACGCCGCAAGGACGAAGTAAATACAACCGACTCAAAGAACAGGTGAAAAGAACTGTCAATAACATCAGGAGAACAAACTGGAACAATTTTATCACGGACACAGCAACTAGCTTACAAAAAACATGGGCCTAAACGAAAATTCTAAAAAGGACTGCAAAGAAAGCGGCTACTCCAGCCATCCATGGGCAACAAGGGATGGCCTATATCAGCATAGACAAGGCCAACGCAATAGCGTTAACTCTAGAACAACGATCTCAACCTAAACAAGTTTAGGACGTAGAGTTCAACAGAGACGTCATCAGAAGAGTAAACGCCTACATGGATAGACCAATAGCTGAGACACCAGCCCAATCACGTAAGAGGAACTCCAAGACGCTATTAAAGCTCTCCGACCAGATAAGTCTCCAAGAATAGATGGTATCAAAAACGAGACACTAAAAGACTTACTACAAAACGCAATAGATCTACTCACTCAAATACTAAACGCAACTCTTAAACTAGTTTACTTTCCAAAATCTTGGAAAAAGGCCAAAGTAATAAGCATACCAAAACCTGGTAGAAACGGCATATTTCCACAAAACAGACGACCAATCAGTCTACTCAACACAACTGGCAAACTTTTTGAATCTCTAATACTAAAGAGACTAGAACAACACACAGAAACAAACAAAATAATCCCCGATCTGCAATTTGGCTTTAAAAAACAACACTCCACAATTCATCCGGTAGTCAACTTCATTGAGGATGCCACGGATAAATCTATTTTATTCATCCAATATACGTATTATAAAAAACCAACCCCTTTCGTGGTTTCAGGATAAAGCTATTCTAGCTAAATAAATAAATTGGCTCGAAAAATTTATGATTAAATTTTAGACCAGTTCGAAGTGAAATCCTGCACTTATATGTCCATAGGCACTACCTTGACTATTTTTGTAATTATATTAGAACATTTGGTTTAACCAAACACGCTCTTTAGTTAAAATTTGAGATTCCATTAATTAGCAGCGTAATCTGAGCCCAACTAAATTATGTAATTGGATCCGTTTACAGGTAAAGAGTCAGCAAAATTTTATCATAGAGGCGACTGTCATGACAGTTTGCACTACGGGGAATGGGTATTTGTATCAATAATACCCATGATTCTATCAGACCTGCCGTACCAGTTTAAATGGGTGCAATTCCCTATCAATGTTTGCCATGCGATAACCATCAATCTCTAGAGGTGGCAGGTGTTGATCTCCGCAGCAAGTGTTTGTTTCTCACATAGACATTTATATAGGACGTGTTCCTGTGATAGTTCTAGCATAAACTTGTAAATTCTTGCTCCTGATGATAAAACCACCAACGTGGATTAAAAATAATACTTATTGTCTTAATTTTTGTAAATGTATTTACTTCAGTTAATATAAATATTCTGTGTATCTTATGTTTAAACAGAAGTGGCTACACTATATTGAAGTTATTTATTCTTAAAACATATCCTCTGGGAATAGAAATGTAATTGTTTTGATTACATATTTTTATAACTGACATTTATGTGGTTGAAGATGTGGGACACATTTCGTAAAGAATATGCCAGAACATATAAACAAGGAAAAGATTTAATGTAATTGGGTTTAATATATCTTATTTAGGAAGGTGTTTTATATGATAAATAAAACGGGAGTTTGCTCCAAAGTTCAATAGATTTGTTTATAGCTCCTCACGCATAAGAAGTCGGTAAGGTTGATATTATTTTCTTAAGTCTAAATTTACAGAACTATTCAGGTTTTCTAGAAGAATCTCTCATTTTCAGTCATTTAATTGAGTAGTAGAGAGAAGTAATATTTTATTTTTCATCAAAATTTATTGGGCAAAAGCATGGCATTGCTTTTTTTATAGCAGTGTGATTTGGTTCTTTACATGGAAATATATTATGTTTTAGATTAACTCAACTTTTCTTGGGGATATTTGATATATTTGATAGACTTATTTTTAAATGATCGTTCCTTTTGCTGTTTACTTTACTGTACATAGCTATAAAAGAACATTGGGGTTGGAAGTTAAAGATAGAATATCTCGGAGGAAGTCAAACAAGAACCTCATTTGACACTAGAACGAGCAAGCTTGGTTACACGTGTCTAGTGCTGTTGGACATTTAGGGGGAATTATACTTCTTTGTATGTTGGACATTCAGTGAGAGCTATACTTATTTGTATGTTGCACATTCAGTGGGAGCTATACTTTGTATGTTGGACATTGAGGGGGAGCTATACTTCTTTGTATGTTGGACATTCAGTGGGAGCTATACTTCTTTGTATGTTGGACATTGAGGGGGAGCTATACTTCTTTGTATGTTGCACATTCAGTGGGAGCTATACTTCTTTGTATGTTGGACATTGAGGGGGAGCTATACTTCTTTGTATGTTGGACATTCAGTGGGAGCTTTACTTCTTTGTATGTTGGACATTCAGTGGGAGCTTTACTTCTTTGTATGTTGGACATTCAGTGGGAGCTATACTTTGTATGTTGGACATTCAGTGGGAGCTATACTTCTTTGTATGTTGGACATTCAGTGGGAGCTATACTTCTTTGTATGTTGGACATTGAGGGGGAGCTATACTTCTTTGTATGTTGGACATTCAGTGGGAGCTATACTTCTTTGTATGTTGGACATTGAGGGGGAGCTATACTTCTTTGTATGTTGGACATTCAGTGGGAGCTATACTTCTTTGTATGTTGGACATTGAGGGGGAGCTATACTTCTTTGTATGTTGGACATTCAGTGGGAGCTATACTTCTTTGTATGTTGGACATTGAGGGGGAGCTATACTTCTTTGTATGTTGGACATTCAGTGGGAGCTATACTTCTTTGTATGTTGGACATTGAGGGGGAGCTATACTTCTTTGTATGTTGGACATTCAGTGGGAGCTATACTTCTTTGTATGTTGGACATTGAGGGGGAGCTATACTTCTTTGTATGTTGGACATTCAGTGGGAGCTATACTTCTTTGTATGTTGGACATTGAGGGGGAGCTATACTTCTTTGTATGTTGGACATTCAGTGGGAGCTATACTTCTTTGTATGTTGGACATTGAGGGGGAGCTATACTTCTTTGTATGTTGGACATTCAGTGGGAGCTATACTTCTTTGTATGTTGGACATTGAGGGGGAGCTATACTTCTTTGTATGTTGGACATTCAGTGGGAGCTATACTTCTTTGTATGTTGGACATTGAGGGGGAGCTATACTTCTTTGTATGTTGGACATTCAGTGGGAGCTATACTTCTTTGTATGTTGGACATTCAGTGGGAGCTATACTTTGTATGTTGGACAATGAGGGGGAGTTATACTTCTTTGTATGTTGGACATTCAGTGAGAGCTATACTTCTTTGCATGTTGCACATTCAGTGGGAGCTATACTTTGTATGTTGGACATTGAGGGGGAGCTATACTTCTTTGTATGTTGGACATTCAGTGAGCGCTATACTTCTTTGTATGTTGGACATTCAGTGGGAGCTATACTTATTTGTATGTTGGACATTCAGTGGGAGCTATACTTCTTTGTATGTTGGACATTCAGTGGGAGCTATACTTCTTTGTATGTTGGACATTCAGTGAGAGCTATACTTATTTTGATGTTGGACATGCAACGGCCATAAAATATTATTTTAGTAATAACTGCGACTTGGAAGACCTGTGATCGAATATGTGTTATTAGTCATCATTCTCTTTGTTTGCCGTGTTGAGTAATAGCACGCTCAGTTTACTGTAGTGAGCCGTTGTGGACCTAGTTTACCATGAATAGTTATAGTACATTCTGTTTATCATTCCTAGTATTCGTACAATTCATCTACTCTGTTTAGTAATAGTACAGTCAGTTTACGATGCATACTCGACACACACTCCATTTATCGCGCATAGTCACCGTATGCTCCGATTACTCTGTACATACATTGTACACTCCATTAACCCTGATTAGTCATAATATATTTCTTAACCCTAATTACTCACTTCAAACACCGATTACACTGATAAATCATGGTACAATAAGTCTAACCTAAGAGCTGAAAGCTGTATCCTAACAGATTACTCTATACATAAAATTTAACTCTTCAAATATTTTGTTTATGAGTGAATCGCATTCTACTTCCTGTTTGTGATACCTGCACAACTACACTAATGGGCTGTAGATGAAGAAACCACACATCTTATGGGTAAAAGTAGAATAGGAAACCTTTTTATTTAACTCACCCGATCGAAATTCTAAATCCGATAGTTATGTAAGCCACCCTCAGTCCTGTTCAAGGGCGTATGAAGCTACTATTTATGGGGGCAATGGTATATATTCGCTACAAGATTGTACTGAAGCCAATCAAAGTTTGTATATGCTCAGTATGTATAGACCACCTATTGTGGGACTCATTAGAGCATGTGAGCACTGATATCGGTAGATATTTCAGTTAAGTCTTCAAATTCACCAATTTTCTACTGTGTTTTTGGTGAAATTGTGTGTTTTCCACAGTTCTCGTGGCAGCCCTGTATTACTAATGCTGGTTTCCCTCACCGTGAACTTTGAACAGTTCTAAGATCAGCGAAGCTGTGTAGTACATGAGGAGAGCCATTAAGAGGATGGTAGCAATGCCCATGAAGAATCCGGCGCCTTCCACAGCCCACGATATGGCAAGTGTTGAAGAACCCAGCATCGTGTTCCATAAAGTGAATCTGTGGGGGGAAACAAGGACTTTGTTACAACTCTCATTTTTATAATAAACACTTCTTAATTTGAAGAAACTAAGTGATCATCCCCAAACCACATAACGCTGTTTATAGCGGGGAGAGGGGAGCTCTAATCGCCACATGGTGTTACAGGGGTGAGAGGGGAGTTCAAATGTCTGCAAAGTGTTACATGTGGAGTTCAAATGTCTGAGTGGTGTTACATGGGGTGTTCTAATGTCAGCAAGGTGTTACAATGGAAGAGAGGGTAGTTCTAATGTCTGCATGGTGTTACATGGAGTAAGAGGAGAGCTGTTATTTCTGTAAGGTGTTACATGGAGTAAGAGGGGAGCTGTAATTTCTATGTGGTGTTACAGGGGAGAGAGGGGAGTTCTAATGTTTACATGTTTTTATATGGGTACTGAAAGGGGTAAAAAACATAGTAAAAATGTGTTACGCTGCTTATGCCTGACCCTTAAGAACTTATATTACTATCATACTCAGACGACAAAGTGCGAAATATAAAAGTACAGTATAAAATAAGCACTTCAGTATGCAAGGCTTTGGAATATCAGCTTATAACACTTTTCCTCACACACTGAAAAGTGAAAATACCTACTCTATTGGCCACGCCTGGAAAGCTTGAATTACAATTCTAAAATATATTTTTTATTATTTATTATTTCTATATAGACATATAATTTTATGGGATTTTTTGTAATCAAAGTCCACGCAGAAATATTCCTACAGAACATTTTAATTAATAAACAAACTAGCCAAAATTGTAGATGATTAAAGAAAATAAGTTTAAAAAGTTTCATGATCTAAAAAATAATGTTATAAACATGCAACAATATTTTTTAAACTAGTGTATAATATATGTACTTGATTTCAATGCTATGTTTATAAATCTCACCTAATAAGACGTACGCCTATTAATCTAGGAAATCCTATCTTTTATTAGCACTACGCCACAGGTAGGCAAAGTCATTAACACAAATTGATTCAAACCAAGCAATTCTGAGGGGAAGATAAAGGAGAAACGTAAGGCCCACACTTTTCTCAATACCGTTTCTTACTACACGTTCATGCATGTGTTCTGAATGAGCTAAGGTGCTGGGGACGAGGAAGATTGAATTTAGAAGAACTGTGCCCGTATTTGTGGCGAGTGTTACTGGAAATACATTTTTAAAAAAGGCACCCTAAAGTGTACCTGACCGAGTTTAGAGACCTGATATCACCTTCATCGCCAGTCCAGTCTTAGACCATTCGAAAAACCAAAGCGGTTATTCCTAGTTCAACCTCTTATATTATTATTTCCCTATTTTGATTCTGAGTGAGCTTATCTTTAATGTAATTGTTTATTAGAATCTTTTGATACTCCTTCAATCTAGTTTTGTGTTGTATTTGTTCGGCTCTCGATACACGTACAGTTCACCTTCAGGTTGAAATGACAAGCTGAACTGAGACAGTTCCACCTACTTACACACATACCTACAGTTCACACCTACATACGAACAGATTGGTATGTCAATAAGGTTATCATCTTCAGTCAGACTTGAAATGTGACTTAGTGTAGTGAGTATTTAGTTTCTCCATTGTAAAAATGTTATCAATTGAATTACTTGAATATGCAGAAATTGCATGTGTCTTAAATAAGAAGAAACGTTCAGAGTGTGGCGGAAAGAATGTTTGAATCGAGAAAATTACACCCATATACATTTTCTGCACAAGGGAGCGTTCTGAAATCCTCTATAAATTTGAATAGAAAAAAATAATTTAAGCACGTGGCCATGGCCAAATATCGGATGAAACATGGTATGTCACTGAGCCCGTGGAGAGTTGAGACTGAATTGAGTGACGACATGGCTTGCCAGTCTATCATATCCCCCCCTACATGCCAGTTACATCTTGCAGGCATTGTGGCCTGCGGGTGAACTGTCGGAATTCCTACAGTCCAACGATTGGCTGACAAGCCACCTCATAAACTTCAGTTTGGCCTTTCAGACTTCAACTGTCCAGGCCATTCAGAAGGCGTAATTTTACGTTAATGGGGGTGAAGGGGGGCTAAACAGTATGTCAAATATAGCTGTTAATTTTAGGTAGCACACCTTTAGAGAGAAAGGTAGTTTTTATTTCATGTAATTTGTAGTGTCGGGACCACCTACCCTAAAAGTGCTTACTTATCAGAATGGGTGCAGTATGCAGATTATGGATGCACCAAATAAAGGTATTGAAACAGACTTGATTAGGATCTTACTATAAATGTTCAAAATACAATGATTGATAATTTAATAGACTATTTTGATAGAGACCAGTATTATATTTTTACTAGGAGAAAAATTAAAATTTAAACCATATTAGTTCTAAATGAAACCATCGGGTCACCAATCCACCCTATACTAACTGGTCACCGATCGTTCCCCTGTAAGTTCACTAATACTTACTTGTTCTTGTTCACGTCTTGGCATGGTGGCCCAGACCCGACGCCATCTACCAAAGCTAATTAGTTATATATCAATGATTGAAACCGCCAGTTGAAAGCTCTATCCTCCACCACTTTATACTTAAAATACAATTTTGGAAGCTATAGATCTTGTCTATTTAGCCTCCTCAATAATTTAAACTGCATCAATCAGAAACAGTTACGTCTTTGTTATAGTTCATAAAACGTGTGCCTCGCACATGATTGTGAGAGCTTTTGTTACTATTTAGTAGTATTTGCTTATTTTTCTGACACTGGATGGCTTACTTTGACAAAGTTTTACATTACGATTGCAAGAGTCGAATTTCAGTAAAAATTCCTAGAACGCCTACAGAAGCACCACAGTTTGCTGTTGACGATGGCAGTAGTTAATGAACCAGTAAACAAAATATAACATAAGGTAACAACACTGGTATTCACAGGCAATTGTGAACTAAATAGCGAACCACAATCAGAGTTATTAGGCGGGATTATTTACTATATTATTTTACAAAAAATATGAACACTCAAATTCTAGTTAATTTGGATTAAGTAATTATCATTATGAATATAAAGTTAAAATCAGAAACAAATTTTCAGTATAGCGCTAAAATAATTCAATATTAATAATAAACAAAGGTATGATTAGTTATAGGTCCCACCATTTTTAAAAAGTGAGACAAAATTCAATGTAATGGTTAAATGGTAGGCTTTGCAGTCAAGAGTAAGTACAAATATTAAAATTCCAGCTGTTTTTACCTAATAGGAGAACATGTCAAGCATAAATGTTATGTGATTGGATCAACATTTATTTGAAGAATGTAAGTAACCCCATAAGGATAATAGAATATGTTCAATATTGAGAAAAGGAGAAGTGCACATTAAAAAACAAGGCATGCTTGCTGTGGTGTAATAAACACACAGTTGGCACTTGGAGAGCAGGAACAGGAAACTCATTCAATAGCAACATGACACAGGACAGTTGTGTAGTAAACACACAGTTAACACTTGGAGAGCAGGAACAGGAAACTGTTTCAACACCAACTAGACATAGGACAGTTGTGTAATAAACACACAGTTGACACTTGGAGATCAGGAACAAGAAACTACTTCAATACCAACTAGACACAGGACAGTTGTGTAGTAAACACATAGTTGACACTTGGAGAGCAGGAACAGGAAACTGTTTCAACACCAACTAGACATAGGACAGTTGTGTAATAAACACACAGTTGACACTTGGAGATCAGGAACAAGAAACTACTTCAATACCAACTAGACACAGGACAGTTGTGTAGTAAACACATAGTTGACACTTGGAGAGCAGGAACAGGAAACTGTTTCAACACCAACTAGACATAGGACAGTTGTGTAATAAACACACAGTTGACACTTGGAGAGCCGGAACAGGAAACTGATTCAATAGCAACATGACACAGGACAGTTGTGTAGTAAACACACAGTTAACACTTGGAGAGCAGGAACAGGAAACTGTTTCAACACCAACTAGACATAGGACAGTTGTGTAATAAACACACAGTTGACACTTGGAGATCAGGAACAAGAAACTACTTCAATACCAACTAGACACAGGACAGTTGTGTAGTAAACACATAGTTGACACTTGGAGAGCAGGAACAGGAAACTGTTTCAACACCAACTAGACATAGGACAGTTGTGTAATAAACACACAGTTGACACTTGGAGAGCCGGAACAGGAAACTGATTCAATAGCAACATGACACAGGACAGTTGTGTAGTAAACACACAGTTAACACTTGGAGAGCAGGAACAGGAAACTGTTTCAACACCAACTAGACATAGGACAGTTGTGTAATAAACACACAGTTGACACTTGGAGATCAGGAACAAGAAACTACTTCAATACCAACTAGACACAGGACAGTTGTGTAGTAAACACATAGTTGACACTTGGAGAGCAGGAACAGGAAACTGTTTCAACACCAACTAGACATAGGACAGTTGTGTAATAAACACACAGTTGACACTTGGAGAGCCGGAACAGGAAACTGATTCAATAGCAACATGACACAGGACAGTTGTGTAGTAAACACACAGTTAACACTTGGAGAGCAGGAACAGGAAACTGTTTCAACACCAACTAGACATAGGACAGTTGTGTAATAAACACACAGTTGACACTTGGAGATCAGGAACAAGAAACTACTTCAATACCAACTAGACACAGGACAGTTGTGTAGTAAACACATAGTTGACACTTGGAGAGCAGGAACAGGAAACTGTTTCAACACCAACTAGACATAGGACAGTTGTGTAATAAACACACAGTTGACACTTGGAGAGCCGGAACAGGAAACTGATTCAATAGCAACATGACACAGGACAGTTGTGTAGTAAACACACAGTTAACACTTGGAGAGCAGGAACAGGAAACTGTTTCAACACCAACTAGACATAGGACAGTTGTGTAATAAACACACAGTTGACACTTGGAGATCAGGAACAAGAAACTACTTCAATACCAACTAGACACAGGACAGTTGTGTAGTAAACACATAGTTGACACTTGGAGAGCAGGAACAGGAAACTACTTCAATACCAACTAGACACAGGACAGTTGTGTAGTAAACACATAGTTAACACTTGGAGAGCAGGAACAGGAAACTACTTCAATACCAACTATACACAGGACAGTTGTGTAGTAAACACACAGTTAACACTTGGAGAGCAGGAACAGGAAACTACTTCAATACCAACTAGACACAGGACAGTTGTGTAGTAAACACATAGTTAACACTTGGAGAGCAGGAACAGGAAACTACTTCAATACCAACTAGACACAGGACAGTTGTGTAGTAAACACATAGTTAACACTTGGAGAGCAGGAACAGGAAACTACTTCAATACCAACTAGACACAGGACAGTTGTGTAGTAAACACATAGTTAACACTTGGAGAGCAGGAACAGGAAACTACTTCAATACCAACTAGACACAGGACAGTTGTGTAGTAAACACATAGTTAACACTTGGAGAGCAGGAACAGGAAACTACTTCAATACCAACTAGACACAGGACAGTTGTGTAGTAAACACATAGTTAACACTTGGAGAGCAGGAACAGGAAACTACTTCAATACCAACTAGACACAGGACAGTTGTGTAGTAAACACATAGTTAACACTTGGAGAGCAGGAACAGGAAACTACTTCAATACCAACTAGACACAGGACAGTTGTGTAGTAAACACATAGTTAACACTTGGAGAGCAGGAACAGGAAACTACTTCAATACCAACTAGACACAGGACAGTTGTGTAGTAAACACATAGTTAACACTTGGAGAGCAGGAACAGGAAACTACTTCAATACCAACTAGACACAGGACAGTTGTGTAGTAAACACATAGTTAACACTTGGAGAGCAGGAACAGGAAACTACTTCAATACCAACTAGACACAGGACAGTTGTGTAGTAAACACATAGTTAACACTTGGAGAGCAGGAACAGGAAACTACTTCAATACCAACTAGACACAGGACAGTTGTGTAGTAAACACATAGTTAACACTTGGAGAGCAGGAACAGGAAACTACTTCAATACCAACTAGACACAGGACAGTTGTGTAGTAAACACATAGTTAACACTTGGAGAGCAGGAACAGGAAACTACTTCAATACCAACTATACACAGGACAGTTGTGTAATAAACACATAGTTAACACTTGGAGAGCAGGAACAGGAAACTACTTCAATACCAAATAGACACAGGACAGTTGTGTAGTAAACACACATTTGACACTTGGAGAGCAGGAACAGGAAACTACTTCAATAACAACAAGACACAGAACAGTTGTGTAGTAAACACACAGTTAACACTTGGAGAGCAGGAACAGGAAACTACTTCAATACCAACTAGACACAGGACAGTTGTGTAGTAAACACACAGTTAACACTTGGAGAGCAGGAATAGAAAACTACTTCAATACCAAATAGACACAAGACAGTTGTGTAGTAAACACACAGTTGACACTTGGAGAGCAGGAACAAGAAACTTCTTTAACAACAAGTAGACACAGGACAGTTGTGTAATAAACACATAGTTAACACTTGGAGAGCAGGAACAGGAAACTACTTCAAAACCAACTAGACACAGGACAGTTGTGTAGTAAACACATAGTTAACACTTGGAGAGCAGGAACAGGAAACTACTTCAACACCAACTATACACAGGACAGTTGTGTAATAAACACATAGTTAACACTTGGAGAGCAGGAACAAGAAACTACTTCAATACCAAATAGACACAAGACAATTGTGTAGTAAACACACAGTTGACACTTGGAGAGCAGGAACAGGAAACTTCTTCAACACCAACTATACACAGGACAGTTGTGTAATAAACACATAGTTAACACTTGGAGAGCAGTAACAGGAAACTACTTCTACACCAACTAGACACAGGACTGTTGTGTAGTAAACACATAGTTAACACTTGGAGAGCAGGAACAGGAAACTACTTCAATACCAAATAGACACAGGCCAGTTGTTTAATAAACACACAGTTGACACTTGGAGATCAGGAACAGTAAACTGTTTCAATACCAACTATACACAGAACAGTTGTTTAATAAACACACAGTTGACACTTGGAGAGCAGGAACAGGAAACTGTTTCAATATCAACTATACACAGGACAGTTGTGTAGTAAACACACAGTTGACACTTGGAGAGCAGGAACAGGAAACTGTTTCAATACCAACTAGACACAGGACAGTTGTTTAATAATTCATGGTCTGTGATCAAGTTGCTATGTGGAAGGTCAGTTGCTGTATCGACTTTTAGACTATGAGCTGGGTGGGTACAAACCTCACCAGCCAAACTTTCATGGATTTCAATCCATCCTTTCTCTAATCTCTTTTGGACTAATAGGTTAGATTGTTAGCCAGGTCCTGAAACATGAAATATACAAATAATACATTTTAAATAAGACCGTCTTACATGTTGACCAGTGATCCATGGCGCTTGGGTAAAACTGACAACACAACTGACAGCGAAAGAACGCCCAACTGACCGCGTTCATCACCACTTGGGAGATACGGATGGCCGCTCTCCTGAAAACAAACATATTAACATATTTGACTTATATAGTACGTATTAATTTGTTCACGGTATGTTCTTTTTTCTTAGAGCCATATTGGAAGTTATCTAAAACACATTACTATCCACTCAATCATGGATACCACTTCAGGTACTCATGTTGTTTGAGAAGGCAACACCCGAAAATGGAGGCCTTGCAAATATGTTTTTTCCATTTTAAGTAGTGAAGTCGATTTACATTTCCTTTCAAAGTGACAAACAATGTCTACTGAACCGATATATAATAATAAAACTGATTTCAGTTTATTTTCAACTATGATAAAAATCCGATAATACCGTTAATATATTTATTTCTAATGATTTTCGAATGCTTGTTCTCAACTTTCCATGAATTTAAAACTGTTAATTGAAATATAAATTTAAATCCATATCCCACCCATCACTAGTACGACGATGAGAGTGAGGGGAAAAAGGTTCACATTGACCACCTCAAACACCACGACCATCATAGTTTCTTTAGGTCTACTTTATTCTCACTTACTGCACTCCCCCAAATTTTTGTCAACACAAAAGCTTTATATAAATCAAACTTATATATAAAATTAAGAAACAAAAGGGGTACACACTTTTAGTATTAATTAATATCACCATAAATCCAGCTTTTCCTTCAAGGTCAACTGTTATTTGGGAGGGTATAGAAAGAGAAAAGGGCCCATTTAATTGTACGCCAGATAAACATTTACAAGGGTTGGAAAACACTAGGGTTATTGGAGGGGATGATCGTGACTAATAAAATTACCTTGGTTATATTCCCTAAGATGACGACTTTTTGGTGAAGTTCATTGAACTTACTGACGTTTTACAAACAAAGCAAAGGTGGAGTTCTTGTTTTTTGGATCCTGGAAATTTCTTTATAAAATATACACAGACATAATTGTGATGTAGGCCTACATGTTCTTTTTCCTTGTCCTCTCTTTGGAATCGAAGATGAGCTATTCTGAATCTGACAATAAAGACGTCTCTACAGGGAAATATAAAAATCTAAGTGGGACACACCAATAGCTCACTACCCTAGAATGATAACTCCAAATAAACCATAATATATCCTTTAACATAAGCGTGAATGTGAATGTGAAACAATTAAACATTGGTGAGTGGTCACACCCTACTACGATTGATAGAATTCTAAACTTACATGACGTCACAATACTCCGTGACTCAGACCAAACTGAATCATACAGACAAAATAATAAACTGAACCTATTTTAACGCTAAACAAATCCTTTGCCTGCTTGGGCTATAAATACACATATAACTGTCCACAAAATATATAGGCTTAAGGCATCCGTATTCTCCAACGGCGAAATTTAATACTTTTACCTCCAACAAAAAGAAAACAAAGCTTAAGGCTTACTCATACATTGGCGGTAAAATACTCAAAATAGCATAGATAAACCAAATAGCCTAGCTCTTAAGACTATCGCCAACTCTGGCGGTCAAAATATTTATAAAGTCTTTAACTCTATATAAAACCCTTATAAAGATAAAGGACAGCAAATTTTTACGGGCATCCACAACAGCCTGCTTTACACAGACCAAACAAATTACACTACCACAATAATGCCACAACCCATAAACAACCCTCAACGACCACGGAACCGCCATCATCTCCCAACGTGACGTTATCCTCAGAGATAATCTTCTATGGAGCGAATGGTGTGACCCGCCTAGTGTTAAGCCACCCAGTCAAGTCTCTTGTTCGAATACTGGTGACACCAACTCTTTGTGCTTGAGTTGTGATTTAGATGTGGTGGAGCGGGTTTTGAAGTGATGGCATCAAGGCCCAATCAATGTCAAGCAAGTAATAGTGCATAGAGCTATGAGAGTCTAGTTACAGTCCTATTCTTCCAGCCAAGCCACTTCAGTATTTGGCTGGCTGCGTCCTTTTATACACTGGTGTATAGATACACTGTCCGCGTCGTACAGGCGCGTAGTTCCCTGACCACGGCGGATGGTTGAGTGGTATACATACTTCTGGTGGCGAATGTCGGATAGTAAAAAGAGGAAGTAGGCCGTATGAGTAAAGCAAATAGAAATGAACTAATATAGTATTGAGAAGGTGAATAGAAACTCATATTGCCCTGAAATTATAGGGTTATTATATGTAGGAGATCACGTAGTCGCGGTTGGAAATTTGTATAATACCAATGCTAAACAGCAAAGATAATTACGGTTACCTCTTATGGAAACTAGCAATTAATAGTAGATTATTATTATTGTTATTGTTATTGCT
Source organism: Timema monikensis (assembly GCA_902151445.1). NCBI lineage: Eukaryota > Metazoa > Arthropoda > Insecta > Phasmatodea > Timematidae > Timema > Timema monikensis. Next base: position 23,470 of record CABFVZ010003985.1, on the reverse strand, counting down.
ATTACTATATTGGACACCTCTTGGAGAGAAGGTAAAATAATGATCTTGCTACAGTATAATATAATTAAGTAATAATTAAGGGAAAATACCACATTGACTAGTTATAATAGCACTATTTTAACAGCTAGTAAGTTAATCTTAAAGTCTTTTTAACTTTATTCAATTAAAAATGTGGTAAAATTAACAACTCAAACAGGGTCTGTAATGTCCACATTACATTGAAAAACTATGATAATTTTATAATTACGTGAATAAATGTTTTAGGAAAAAAAATTGTATAGTAACTTTCTTGTATAAATAGGAGTGATACACATTAACTAGGTATATACTTATTTTAAAAAGGAAAAATAAACTTTATTGGAGAGAATATACAATTGCCCAGTTTATAGCCAATTGTTAACATTATTTTGGTAGGCTGCATTTTTGTATAGAACAGTCTAAATGATTGGAATATATATATATTTAATACTGTGATTTTGTTTATACTACACGTATTAATACCCATCTATTATAGTGTATAACTTAGAGAAAGTGATCAATTTTTTATGTGAATAATTATTTAGGAAACACCTCACTATACACAATTTGGAATTTAACCCTGAATTTCCCATTACAGGCAAACCAGCAAAGACGAGAATATCAAGTCCACCTATGTGTCCACTTTTGCAGTTTTTAAATTTAATATTTAAGAACATTTCTCTCATACATTTGTGTGTGTTTTACTGTACGTATAAGCAGAAATATAAAAAATATTTACCTAGCTAATCGAAAAGGAAATATAAATTAAACCGGGATTTTTCTGCTGCTATTATATAAAATAATCCCCCAATACCAATTTTGAACAAAATAAATATATACATTATCACAAAAATATTAAAACTTTAGAAAATCTATCTTCAGTGATTTTGATTAACAAATATAGGCCCAATATATAATTTGCTTGTGTAAAAAACCTAATAGATACCCATTTTGAACCAAATCACTTGAAACGTTTTTTTTAAATATTCGAATTATAAAAAAAGTCTTCAGTAAACAACCCTTACATGAATTTAAACCCCAATAAGACATATACAGTTTTATAATTTAAAACCTTTACAGATAAAATACACTTCAGACGAACTTGTTGGATTCATTTTCAAATTATTCTTTACATTTGAAAATAATTGATAGGTTAATTACCATTTAACTAACCTTTTACTTAAAGAAAGAGTATATACTGTTATTTTAGAGATCAAACATGACATTAATATCAATTTTAAATAAAGTCTTTAAAGAGATTTGCTTAGATTAACATTTAAAATAAATTTGATTATCATTAAACTACCCTTAAACAGATGTTAACACCAAAAACGTGCAATACTCTATACACTGCCATTCGTTATATCAAACACTTCCAATATAACCATTTATGACCAAATCAAGTAATTTTATAAATATTTCAAAGTGAAACTACCATTAAAATAATTTTTACTCTAAAACCAACTATATGGTGCTATTTTCCATGAAAAATACTAAAATATTTATATTTTGAAACAGACCTATAAAGCAATTTCTTGAATATTTTAAGTTATTGAAAATCAGTCATCAATTAACTACACATAAATAATTTTTTACACCAAATAAAAGTATACAGTGTTATTTGTCACGCCAAACACGCTCAATATACCCATTTTGAAGCTAATCATTATAGCAATTTAAATTAAATATTAAAGATTTGGAAAAATAGGTCATCAGTTAGCTAACCATTAATACGTATTTGCCACATAAATAAATTTTGATTACATAAATAAGGTTTTAACCCAAAAATAATTGTACATACCAAACACCTCCAAGATAACCATTTGTTTCCAAATATTTAGGATCACTTGTAAAATTTTTCAAGTTTTTGAAAAATGGGTCATCAGTAAACTACCCATGAATGAGTTTTCTCCCCTACATCATTATTTGTTATAACACACAATCCTTAGATATGCATTCTAATCAAAATTGTTAGACAGTTTTTAAATCTTTTAAATTTTCAAAAATTTCTCATCCCCGAACAACCTTCAACGAATTTATTCCCAAAAGCTAATAATACAAGTGCTATTAGTATTCTCAAACGATTCATATGTAAACTACCCTAGTTTGGGACTAGAGTTAAAAATATTTATCGAGGCATATCCCTATAAAATCTAAATATCATGTTAGAAGGAAATCCATAAAAATTTCTGATCTCTGGCCATGGACAGACAGTCAGACAGACAGACAGAAATGGGAGGGAGACAGAATTGTAAAGACGAATTATTTGGGTTCGGGCTCACATAAAAGTAAGAATTTATCATAATTTTGATGTTGATATTTTTCACGATTACAATATTTTCTCTTTATATGAAAAAGTTAAAAGGGTAGGCTCTAAAAGATAATAATTCATAAGTCACAATACTTACAAAATTATCAATATCACGTTTAAATGATTTAGTCTTTATTAAACTGCATTCTGGATCTTCTGGAGCATAAAAAGATTTGTTGATTTTCTTTAAATTTTACATCTAATTTTTCATAATTTCTATATATATATATTAATGCATAATAATACTTGTAAAGAATTTAGAAAACTTGGCCACACCAAAAGAATGCCATCTCCTTTATAATTACTCATTGATATATATTTTCTTAAGTTTGATATACATTTATTGATATTCTGATAAACAGCTGGGGAAAATTCGAACAGTATTTAAAATAAACTAGATTAATGATGTCAGTGAGGTAGGTTGAGAGTCAAATGTCAGTCAATGGAATTTGGGGTGGTCCGATATACTCTCCTATTTAAAGTGGGTATACTTATTTACAAAATATCTGTCCAACTCCTACCATTCTGTTGATTTACAATAAATTACAGCAAACAGTCCATGAAGAGAATATTTACATCTCTAAAATGTAAATAGTTATGAAATAAAATAAATTTAAAAAAATAGTTTCCTATTAGTAAAGTTGCCTGTGTAAAGTTTTAGTACCCAAATAAACACATTTGAATAACTACGCAAAATTGTGGGCCCGTAAATGAAATTATTAAAGTCGCACATTATTTTAGGTAAAGTAGATTCAGAATAATATTTATTTACTTTATGAGTATAATAAAGTGTAATGTTAATATTGGACAATCAGCTTATTAAGAACCTTAGTAAAAAATAAAAATGCATTGATATATATCTAAACTTTTGAGAATACAATACTTTTAGTGTATGTTTAAAGCTTGGAAATATATTTAAATGTTTATTATTGTAAATAGTCATACGCCTTGTTGGGTTGGTGTTTCTTCCTCTTCAATTTGTAAATTTGGGGAGATATTTTCTTCGGATTCTTCCCTAGCTTTAGAAAACATTTAAACAATTTTTATTTAACTAAATAAGCTCTGGGGACATAATAAATTTGTTTCTAGTAACTAGATTTAAATAATATTGTAACCATGATAACAGTTAATAATGAATATATAAAGGGATATTTAACAAACAAATTTTAATTTTGTACGAAATTTATTTCTATTTCAAACCTAACAAATAACAGGGAGTAGTGTTATAAAAACTAGGACAATTTGCTACAAACATAATAACTGTATAAATATATCGTGAAGGCGTTAAAAGAAATTTGGATCAACTTTCACTGACTATGGCTGTTATATTACTTCGAAAATAGCTGATTCTATTTAAATGGATGCAAATTAAAAATTGTCATGGTCTTGTCTTTTAACTTGTGATAAACTATTATGATTGTAATTTGTAAATACTTGTACTAGATCAGAACTCATGACAACCAGGTTCTTGTGTGATGGTTAGTACTTTGACTCTCACGGCCGGGATTTATTCACAAAGGATTCATTCACGTAACGTAATGACACAAACAATGGCTTTGGACTGATTAAAAACAAGCTTTTACTTAAAATGAAATGTAAGCATTTAAGGCTTAATTTGTACAAGTACTTGCAATAGAAGCTTACTTGATGTACAAAATAAAGTGTAACTAGAGGCAACTACGTTTAGAGTTGGCGAGACTTGGACTAACTAAAACAAAGAGGTAGTCTGCATTCCACAAAAAAAACAAATGACTACTAAATAATCGTGTTGGGAGAACACGTGATACCATTCACTGAGCCCCCTCACGCATATGCAACATTGAGAGGGTCTAATATTTCATAGCCTCATTAAGATCCATGATACCACATATCAGCGTGCGCACATCAAACTAACCAGCTTGCCGATTAAAACGTCTGTGTTTTGCCACAAACTTGGTACAACTCCATAGTTGGGAAAATTGATAGTAACCTACAGGTTTTCACATTTCCTCGCAACCTAACAATGAGTAATCGGCTGGATTCAATCTTCTCGTCAAATTAGTCAATAGTCTCTCTTATAGAAGGATACACTCTTAATTTATTTTTGTCAGAACTTTTTACTCCCCATTCAGCTGATACACATGTTCACTAATTAAGCTAAGGTTTTAGGTATCATTGAGGCTTTATTTGGAGGAAGTTTACCGGCATTTGCGTGGAGGGGGAGTGAAAACTGTTTAACACAATCACCTCAGTGTACCCAACTCGGGCTTAAACACCAATATGCAGTCCAGTATATTGCAAGAGTGATGCCTTATACAGTTCAACCACCGGAAAAACTAAATTTGGGGGTTGTAGGGATTGTTAACTTTCTAAGTGAAATAAAAGTTCATAAAAATTGCATATACTCATTCAAGAATACGTTGTTGAAATTTTTATTGGCTAAGCTTGTAAATCATCATAAAACATTTAGAATTTAACTTTAACTACGTGTTGACTTGTCCAATAATGTATGTTGATGTCAATTCATTACCATTCTAGTATTTTTTTTATTTAATCAAGTGTGAATGTCCATTTTATTACATTCCGATAACAATACCGAACTGTCTATCCAAAATGTGCCTTGATTGTACCGGTCAATGAGTAATCTAGAAAAAACGTTACTGTTGAAAAGGTACAAGATCTTTGTCAGGTAACATCAACCTATTTTCCTCCTGTATATCATCTTCAGATTGATAATATGTAAGAGTTTTTCAATGTAAATTTCAAAACTTTCATTAGAAGGAAGAGGAATATTCATTATTCAACTTACAGCAATGTCAAAGCTAGCGTCGTTGAAAAAATTAATCGAACGCTAAACAATATTATGTGGAAACAATTCACTACTAAAGGATCGTATCAAAGTATCGATATGATATATTCTTTTACTCAATGAGTATAATCATCAATAAATGCACTCAACCATTAATATAGGACCTATATACTACATTAAGGATGACCGTGATCTACGTGCCACCTTTAGGCATTCCAAGACTGTCAATCCTAACCAATCAAGTTTAAAATTGGAGATATCAGTTCATATAAGCAAGCATAAGGATGTTTTCTCTAAGGGATGCACTACGAACTCTTCAAATGATTTTTTCAAGGATTGTAAAGTTGTCAAAACGAATCCTAGAATGTTCTAGCATGAAGATACGACGCAAACCTATCCTAGGAGGTTTCTACGTTCATGAAATGAAGAAAACATTGTATATTGAAGTTTGTTGTGGAACAGGCCATCAAACGTAAAGGAGATAAGACTTACGTCAAGAGGTTTGAGTTCGACTATTAATTTTATGGAACAATCCTTTTTTAAAAATGGTGTTTTTATCATTGGTTTAAGTCTGATGATTTTTTGAAACAGCTAACTCAGAATTTGTCCAAATCCAATCACGAATATTTTTAACGTGTTCCAAAATTCATTGTTTAGACGATATAATCGGTGAATGGAAAAAATATAACATACCGTTCACTTTATTTTTCAGTAAAACGGGAAAAACCGTTTACTTACCAAACTAAAAGTTTTATTGAAAAGGTTACTACTAGGCAATTGCAGTCCTAGTCAATAGGAGTTCATTCCCAAAATATAAAGGGCAATTATTTTAGTTTATTAATTATTAAAGTTGTAGAAATTTTATCTTTTTTCCACTCAATGCTTTGACAACAAATAAAATTCGTATCTAATACCAGTTTTATGACAAAAATTATTTAAAAGTGAGTCAAAAATTAATAATAATAATAATTTTTTTAACTGATATATTAAATAAAAATCGTTCACACGCTTAAATAAATTATGATTACACCGCAATCTCACAGATAATTATGATTATGGCACTTTATAATCATCATTGTCACTGTCCTCTGTGTTGTTGTAGGATACTTAATAATTCCATCATAAAATTGATTGAACTTTCAGGCATTTATTGGGTGACTTGGAGATGTCCTTTAGGTTTTTATAAAATGAATGAAACTTTCCCATCATATCAGTTGGCACTGGAGAGGTCCACATAGTCTTCTTTCTTCAACTTGAAAGTTCCATACATCAGACCATCAATGTGTTCAACTCTGCTCTCATGTTTCTATAAACTCTATTATTTGACATAGAGCAGCTACTTGATTATTTTTTATGGAGGTGGACTTCTACTTAAAGAGTATTTTCATTACAATAATAAAAAGTCGGATTTATACTTTGTAGAAAAAATATTATTTAATTATAACTTTACTAGAAATTTAATTATTTGTTGTTACAAAAACCAATAAAGGAATTGTTTTCTAAATTTCATAAGCAATTAATCATTTTAGAAAACATTCTAAAATTTAAATAAGTAAAGGAGCAGCAATAGTTATGGTTAAGACTTCGAAAGACCTAAGGTTATAATATAAAGTTGAAAGGATAGTATACAAAAGAAATTAATACAAAATTTAAAATTATTAACAGTTTAAAATTGAATATATTTTAATATTGGGAAACAAATCCAAGTTACGCTTTCGATAAGAATTAAAATATATGAGATAAAATTAAAAAGATTAAAAATATTCATGACATAACATAATTATCAAGTAAAATGGTGACCATCATTCAGAAAAATAAATACACGAAACATATTAATATAATTAATATCAGAAATGAATTGAGGACAACAAACAATTAAGACAATTCAAACAATGAAGATGGCTAATTTAAATGGAGAAAACAAGTAAAAGTATAAAGTTAAAGGTAATACAAATAATGTAAAATAAAGTTGAAAACGGAACAAACTATTATTATTATTATTATTATTATTTTTATTTTTATTATTATGTAACGTTCTTGAATTACGTTACCGCGATGGGCGCCTATTGAAGAATTATGATTAATACACTTTTCATTTTGACATGTTTTTTTTATTTCTGAATCAGTTTAATTAATGCGAAAATAGATCATGTCGAAATATATACGCGGGCTAGCGCGGACAGGTGTTGCTAGACGCCAAGTGAGTTCTGTCAGTATTGGACGCCAACTGCCAACTGCCAACTGCCTTTACGTTGCACCATACTTTGTATATATTCCTTGCTCATGGAAGCTTCGAGAAGGTTTAGTTTAGAAAAACAAAATACAAGACAAAAACATCTCGGTCTTACTGGGAGGTTCGAGAGCCGGAAAATGACTCAAGTTACATTTTAAAATCTCTCTTCGAACCTTCGAGAAGAGGAAGTTATTATTTGAAAAATATATATTGTCAACATGACTTTACTAATGTCACGTGCGTGACGTCACTGTTCAGTGGCTTTTGCCTTCTTAGAAGAAGAAGTGCTTTAAGCGCCATTTAATATACTCATAATTTAAATGAAATAAGATATGTTTATAAAATTAGGATGATATTATTGTCAATGCTTTCACATACTTTTTAGGGGCAAATAATTTACATTACAATTATTATTAGCACCGCGTCTTACTACCTGTTCGGGTTATACGCACTTACGCTAATCTGTAATGGTAGGGTGATTGTGAGATGAAATGAAATATCTACAGTTTAACGTGGAATCCGAACCACGGTGGAAGCCTGGCATTTCCCACATTCACAAGATGTCTTGTCAGAGGTGAAGGAAGGGTTTGGCAATCAGATAAATTTGTGCCGGAACCGAGGATTGAACCCCGGACCCCAACACAGAGGTCCAATACCTTACCCCTAGACCGCCAGGTCACTGATTACGATTATTTTTTACGTTTTAGTTTAATGAGCAGGGTCAAATTTGTTTAAGGATAGTTTAATGTTGTTTGAGTTTTTAAACTTTTGAATATTTTATGAATTATCTCTATTTGTTTAAATTGGGTATCTCTTAGGGTTTTTTTTACTATAAATTACTATGAATATTCTCCTGATATACATCATTAATCATTATAGAAGAAAGTTTGAGTGATTATGTTATACCAATAATTTTTTCAGACTTTACATATTTTCTAACCTTCATAATAAGAAGATTACTTCTCATTGAACACAGCTGCAAGGGTAGTTGTACCTCCTTGCTTGATTTTATAACGTTCACTAAACTGTTGTCGGTTTTGACCTTATTGTTGTTTGAAAAAAATGTTTCATTTGTGTTTCTTGACTAGACAACTTAATAGTTTTAAGTATAGTCTTGACATTTCTATCTAATTAAATAAGAGTGAAGATCCTTATATCCACCCAAACAAATTATATATTCACTTTACAGTATATATATATTTATTTTAATGTTAAAAAAGTTTACCGCGTTTACATTTTCGATATTATTGTGGACCTATGGGAAGCCTAGATTTGATTGGTGTTACTGCTATTGGATGAACTGGGTGACTGCATCTAGCATTCAGGCCAATTTATTCCCTTGCTGCCCATAGGTGTCAAACCTTAGTGGATCCAGTCATCTTCTTAGTATTTGTATCGTTGTTATTGTTTGTCTACTAGTTACCAGGGCCAGGCTTCGACCATCAGAAACATTATTACTTCCTCTATAATTCTCCTGGATACCTACAGAGAGTGAGCCTTTGATTGTTCCTGCATTCAGTAGTTACTATGCTAAGTCCTAGGTCCTATCAAGCTTCCCAATCTCCTTTGTTGTCTATGTATCGTCTGTTCTTTTAATCATTATATTCTTCTGTCTCGTTGTTCTCCTCTACCCTAGAGTCTCTTCTTCTACATCTGTATGGCCTCAGTCTTTGTTAGTTGAGTTTTTCAACTTAATTACCACATTCCTTCAACGAGAATTTTATTGTGAATTCGTTGAAGAGTTTCTATAGGACGCCATTACGTAGAATGTCATAGATATGGCATCCTTGAAATACGAATAATCGCTGGTTTCTCAGCTGTTGCGTGTTACCACATTTCCAGACCACGTGCTCAGTTGTCGTCTCTTTTCCGTAGTCGCAATTTCTCGTCTCCATCATTCCTCAGTCATGAAGAAGTGATCTGTACGGTCTATGTCTTGACGTCCGTGAAGTTGCCCCCCACTCCCCCACACCCTTTTAAAAAATCTAGTTTTTATGATTGCAATTGTTTGTTCTTCGTTTGTTCCGGATTGTTCCACCAAAAGTTTTGTTTGTTCCGTTTTGGTCGGCCCACGAATGATATGTTTATATTGGGGGGCCAACTTCACGGTAGCCCCCCACTTGTACAAATTCAAGTTATTATGATCGCAATCGTTTTTTCTTCGTTTGTTCTGGATTGTTCCGCATTCGTTCTTGCACAAATGGGACGTGAACTTGTGGCGCTTTGTTTACTCGTGAGGGGCCAACTTAACGGTAGCCCCCCAACATTTAAAAATTCAAGTTACCAGGAATTCTTTCAGCAGTTGGGTGACATATGGAGCAATTCAATCAACAGTTTGTCACAGAACTTTGACCTTGATAACATCTGACCCAGGTGGTTTGTTCTTCTTCATTGAAGCTATGAACCTCTTGACTCTATTCTGGGATAAGCTACTGTATTCACGTCAGTATTGTCACCATGAGGGTCAGTAGTTAGTCTTCTTGTTTCCTTGTGATGTGCGTCTTAATCTTATTGGGTGTCATCAGGGATCAATGTCTTCAGGAGAAGCTTCACCTATTCCTCCCAGTAAGTGGACATTATTTCGTCTGTTTTAAAGGTATTGCGCCAATTGGTTGTGTGGAAAGTAGCTTCCAATCCCTCATATAAATAAAATGTGGTAGGCTATTATATTGTATTCCCTTTTATGGTTCAATGAGCTAGCAGCTGTCCTCTAATTGTTTGAAAACGAATAATAGCTTTGTTCACTCGTACAAAATATGTTGTCTACGTTACTGATTTTTCCTATGCTTAGTTTTTTATACACTAAAATAGAAATTAATTATTTCTGAGAACATTTTTTAAGAAGACAAAAAACTGTCCTACTTAGCAAATAAAATTTTACAGATGGTGATAAATATAACCAATTAAAAAAAGTATATTTTAAACACTTCTATGGTGTTTTAAAAGTTAAGCTGTTTATGTGGAACTCAAAATGATATTTAAAAACTGGTAAATTTAGTGTAGATTATCTGCAAGAAGCTCTATTTTCTCATTACTTGCTATAATTTCTTAAGGTTATATGGTAAAATAATATAATCGCTGTCAGTTATTATTTTATTTGATGTATTTTTAATTCATAAAAATTTGTTTTATTTATACTCGAAATATTGAGGATAAAAACAATTTAGCCTGAAGGCCTACTTATCTTTGAATTAAGGGTCTAGAAGATAATTGGCTTCGCTAGTCAACCACTTCAATATACCATCGAAAAAATAAATGCTCATATCTTTGGGTCTACTAGACAATCTTCTGCAAGTGTTGCAGTTTTTTTATTCACTGGGACCCTTCCAACAGGATAAGCCTTATGGAATGGTAGTGCAGGAACATTCATTATTAGTTTTTTGGAGACTAATGGTAGAATAAATCAAGCCATCAATAGCCTATACATATTTGCAACAAATTTACCAGGAACTGTATAACTGTATACAAACTATTGGTACAATGATATCATATATGGAATTCTCCAGTCTTTTGAAATACATTTTCTTTAAATTTCATAGAAATTGTTCGTTTTCTAATACACGCTTTGACATCAGTCTTTGAAATATAGGATTTAATCAGTAGATGCCTGATTAATAAAGAAGCGACCGATTCTACTCGCCATTACTGTTATCCATGTTTACTCTTCAGGAGTGTAGATTAGGTAAGTTTTCTCTAAAAGTGGCTTGATTGAAACGACATTTTGTTCGCATGAAACGAACGAGTGGCCGCAAACTAAGAAGAAGTGCTCTACAGTATAAAATCATCCTCTTTCACATAAATTCAACCAAATACTCACAACTGGGGGATTTTCCTTTTGTACAGCTGCTCCATCAGTGAACAGAATAAAAATCTGCACTGAACCTGGTACTTCATTTTGAACAGAACGCAATGGGAAGGAGTACTTATTCATAAGGGGACATATTTGCCTCTCCTTCATGATACACATACCTGTATGATTTGTTCGTTTTTAAATCGTGTATGCAAAATAGATTCACTCAAAGTTGGTTCAAATAAAATACTCTTTGAATGGGTACTAATGGCAGAAGTTAGGTTTGAATGTAGTCAAAATAAAGTGCTACATTGTCATTCTCGTTTTCTCTTGTTTTAGTCAATGCTGTATAAAGTTTCTTGGGCCTTTTTTTATAGCCATTATCTCAGCAGCAGTATTCCGTTTGGCATTATCGCTTATATCTGTATCTTTTATTTTGACAGCCAGATTTGTGTTGGCTGCAAACTTCAATTTGTGGCTGTCCAAAAGGATAATCAAAGTTTTTCTTAAAATATTGGTAGTATAAGTGATATTTGACCACATTTTAAATTCGGAATGGTCCTTTAGGAAAATCTTTTATATATATATATATATAACAATATTGAATCAAGCTGAATTGAATTTAGCCTAAAAACTGGTTGTTAAAACATTATTTGAAACTATAAAAAATTAATAAAGCATTATTTTAAGGAATATATTTTCTAAGCAATATTTTATATTTGTATATAATTTACTCTTATAACGACTAAGAAAGTTGTCAAATGTCTAAAGTGTTACATTTCTCTAATTTATTGAAGGTATTTGGCAAATCTCAAAATAATAAAATTCACTAAACCAGACATATTTTACTAACTAGAACGGTATTTTCATGCTGTTTCAAAGCCAAAAAGCTGTCAGAGTACCGTAGCTCATAGCTACCAGAGTTTGCTTGATTTTAAAGAAAGTGTTTCTTCTGTGTTCGCCTGACTAACCACTCGTGTATTCTTAGTTTGAAACATATCTACCAAGGGTTGTTAATGTATGTAACAATATTGCTTCATCTGTGTTCACCTGAATAACCACTTGTGTATCCGTTCTTTGAGACATGTCTATCAAGGGTTGTTATTGTAACAAGAGAGCTTCATCTGTGTTCACCTGAATAACTACTTGTGTATCCTTTCCTTGAGACATGTCTATCAAGGGTTGTTATTGGAACAATATAGCTTCATCTGTGTTCACCTGAATAAACACTTGTGTATCCTTTCCTTGAGACATGTCTATCAAGGGTTGTTATTGTAACAAGAGAGCTTCATCTGTGTTCATCTGAATAACCACTTGTGTATCCTTTCCTTGAGACATGTCTATCAAGGGTTGTTATTGTAACAATAGAGCTTCATCTGTGTTCAAATTTATAAACACTTGGGTATCCTCGGCAAATCTTGTCCTTCAGGTCCTAGTTACACGGACATTGCTTGTCTTTCATTATGTGTGCCCATTTTTATCTTGGTGAAATGGTCAGATTGAGAAGACTACTACATTTATTAAACTTTTACTCTCATCTTTGTCAAAAAAATATAAATATTTACGAGTATACATATTAAATTGTTGATATCTCTACTACAGTGATTATTTATCTAGATTTTTTTTTGATTGACTGTTCTGTTTGTTCTATATTTACTATAGTTTGTAAGTCGTATTTTATAATCACATTTTCAGAAAATGGTATTTTTAATCCAAGCTAGAATAAAACTAAATAATTATATGTCAATCACATTACTAAGCCTTTTGTGCTCTCTATATTCGCATTTTCTCATTTTATTATTCATAAACCTATGTTTGACAAACTGTCTCTTTCACTACAATGTGATATTCATCATTGTATTCTCCTGAGGCCAGTTTCTACGCCTTTGAAGGGATAACGAATGTGCTCTTTGCGTAATGAATGAAAACAGGTAGAGAAGGGATGTAAAAGGCTACAAAGTAGGGACTGGTTTAAGGCTAGAGGTTCCCCCCGTATGCATCAAGGTGCAGCTAGCTGGCTCAGAGATCAAAGACTTTTTGCTACCTTTTATAAGACTCAACCTTTGATGGGTGGCGAGAATATGTTAAATAAAATTTTAGAAATATGTTTAAATTAATGTATGTAAAAAGTCACATCCAGGCCACCATTATTTTCTAGTAGTCACACAAGGAAAACTCACATAGACACATACTCACATAGACTTTACTCCATCCATGTTCTTATCACTACTACAGTCTTACTAGTAGTTCTATAAACTTTAAACCTCGTTCCCTACATGTTCATATCTTTACTACAGTTCTAATAGTAGTTCTGTGAACACTGGACCTCCCTCCCTTCATGTTCTTTTCGTTAATTCCAGCTTACTAGTAGTTCTGTTAACAGTAGACTTTGTTCCCTACATTTTAATATCATTAATACAGTCTTACTAGTAGTTTTGTGAGAAGTAGACCTTATTCTCTATATGGTATTATCGTTACTATAGTCTTAACTATAGTTCTGTGAACAATCGACCTAACTTCATTCATTTTCTTATCGCTTCTACAGTCTTACTAATAGTTATATAAACAGTAGACCGTGATCCCTACATGTTCATATCGTCACTACAGTCTTGCTAGGAGTTCTGTGAACAATCGACTTTACTCCCTTCATGTTCTTATTGTTACTACAGCCTTACTAGTAATTTTGTGAACAGTGAACCTAACTCCCTTCATGTTCTTATCGTTTCTACAGTCTTACTAGTAGTTCTGTGAACAGTAGACCTCACTCCCTCCATTTTTTATCGTTAATACAGTCTTATTAGTAGTTCTGTAAACATAAGACACCTTGCTCCCTGCATGTTCATATCGTTACGGCAGTTTTGTTAGTAGTTTTGTAAACAGTAGACCTTACTCCATAAAGGTTCTTATCATTAATATGGTCCTACTATTAGTTATGTAAACAATAGACAGACCTTGCTTTCTATAGGTTATTATAGTTACTATAGTCCTACGACTAGTTCTGCGAACATTAGAAATCGTGTTCTCCACAATTCTATCGTTTATACATTTAGGTTTATCTTTGGATTTCAAAATAAACTATCTCTTTTAGCTGAGGAGCTTAGTGCAGAAATATAATTACCCTTTTTGGCGGGATAAATTCGCTATTTAAACTTCAATGTAATCCGTAAATCTATCTATTAAAATAAATAAAATTTAGTCAATATTATCCACGCTCAAGGTTTTGACTGACTATACAAATAGCTTTTAGTTCAAGAGGTAAGTTACCAGAAATAGCAGATAATACATTTTTTCACTAAATGAGTCTTATAATGCATGCTCTTGCCCCAACCGTTTCAATTTCTCTTTGAATTTGAGGTAACATATAGATTTTTCCATAGTGATCAATTTAAACAAATAACCTAATAATTTGTTCAATAGTACATGATATTTATTAATTATAATCGTTGCTCAAATGATTGAAAGCATCAATCTCGTAAAATTATGTCAAAATTAAATTTTATAAATTGCACTAATTTTCGCTTAATTTATTTTAATTTTAATCTCAATAAATAATTGAAAAAAGATATGTTAAATTATATATATATATAAAGAAAGATCTATATACATCACTCGGCATGGATTCAAAGTATGACCTTGCCAAATATAATTTGAATTGATCAATATATTTAGCAGCCATCAAGGAACAAACAAGGAGAAATATCATTTCAGAGCAGCCACCATCCTAGTACGTAGTACAACCAGCTCAACAAACCGTGTATAAAATAAGTTACTACACCTAGTTTTAAATAATTTTAAATAATTTTATTGGCAACGTTGTTAAAATTCAAGTATTTATTAGACAGCTATCACGCTACAAACATCCTGGACACAAACAGATGCAATTCAAATAGTCAAGTTAAAACAAGATCTCGCTAAGCTCGATCATATATTATTATTATTGTATTTAGTGATATGCGTCTTAATATCAGAACTGCCAATATGAAATTCAAATTTATTTAGAAACAAATAACAGGAGAACTAGATTTCCATTTACACCATATAGACCGATAAAGTTTGCTATGAAACACTTCCATTTACACTAAATCTCTCACATGCATGTATACATACATTCATTATAATATATTTATACATTTTTCTGGTAGTTATAAAATAATTACTTGATTATACATTCTATGCAGGGGCCCCGGGATCTCTTTGAAAGTGGTGGGGCTCAACTAAGAGGGGTCCTGACCGGGTACAATTTTAGACCCTGCACGACTTTTTAAACTTTTTGAAGGATTTGCTTTTCACGGGTATTTATTCTTTATTTGTCATTATATATAATAATAACATAGTAAGGACTTGGGTAGAGAATAATTAAATTAAAATTGACAGTTTTTTTTCATAGATAATGATTCTATTCTGTGGCGGTGTAACTTTATTTGTGAAATAAGGGAGATAGCAAAAATGGTTGCTTTGAACGTCATGGCCACCAAGCCAAAAGGGAAATTTTCTGAAATTTGGATGCCCTTAAAAAATACATCGAGTTTTCTGCCCTTGTAAATATTTATGATAATCACTCTCCTCTAAACAAATTTTGAGTGGCTTTCACCCAGGAAACTTTTTAAATTTGGAATCTTCTAAAAGTTATTTAGTGTTCCTCAAGTGGAAATCTTCTGAAAATTATATGCCTTTATATGCTATTAAACGTGTTTTTTTCTGACAATATTTTGAAAATAAGATGCCTCTATAAATATTTAAGAGTGTGTTTTATGTGGTAAATTTTAAAAATTCGTTGCCTCTAGAAAATATTTTGAGTACTTTTTAAATTACAGTTGGAGTGTACACTCAACCAAAGAAATATTTCTTACATCTATGTATGTCCCATGGGTCTTACTGCACACCTGTTGGTGGGGGGCGTAAAATACCTGAGAGGAAAACATTAACATATCTAAATGTTTTCCTATAATTTTTAAGAGTAAAAATATCTCAGTTATAGATGGAATGTTTGTTTGAAAATTTACGGATTTTTTCTTGACAATTGTCATTGAAAGTCCGTTAACAATGGTACGCAAAATTATAAGATTTTGGTCATTTTAAATATATTAGGAAAGGATCATAATAGGTATTACTATTCCAAACACTCTTTATCTAGCTTTGAAATCAATATAATGTTGTAAAAATCTCATACTTACCTCATGCACTTTCCCCTTTCTTCAACCTACCTACATTTCATTCACCACTCATAATATCTATCGAATATTAAATGATAATATGACTTCATGCACGAATATAAAAAAGTAATTTTAGTAACTTTTGTAACTATCAGACGTTAAGGTCAATAATGATATAGCTACATACTATAATGTAAATTAATATTGATGATTAAACATTGACCCTACATATTGATGACCTTTCTCTTGAAAATTTATTATTAAGATTAACAGCTGATTACATTTTTCAATCCAGCTTATTTCTGATAATACAATTTAATTTTTACACACATTCAAACAGCGCTGATAGAGCCTACACTTTAAAATTCTTTTACTTCCTCAGACAAAAGAATATGTACTTTCCCAGTATTTTATAATACATACATACATAATATGTCATGCAAAAGCTCATTACTTGATTCTATAAATTTAGTAAAGGTAACTAATTCATGTTCCACAAATTATTGCAAAAACAAAAACAAAAAAAAAACACAAACCATGTCAATTATATTTTATAATTTCTGACATCTTCTTGACATTTAATGTTACACACAATTACTTTTACATGTCTTCTCTTTTTTCCATGTACACCCTGTTTACCATGAAATGAAGAAGTCTTATCTTGGCAGACCACAATGTGTCTCATGGGCGTAGTAATAATTTAATTTCAGGAGGGTCTCAAATTGTAAGCTTATTAAATTATGTCATGGCTTCTGAGAAATAAGAAAATTGTTTTAAAAAGTGGCAGCGAAACTTTAATTATATGAGATAGGAGTGGGGTTATTAATAATATATATGTTTTGAACTTTTCTTCTACCCTAACCCAAGATAAAGTTTGAAAACCAGATACCCTAAAAGCTATTTGGAGTTGTACTAAGGTGTTTAACTAGACTCTTTAAAAAAAATGAAAGTAGACACCCCCCGTTTTTTTAAATTAGGATAATCTTAGAGCTATTTGGAATAGTCCTCCATCACAAATTTTTAAAATTTGGATGCCTTTGAAAGATATCTTAATTGGTGTTAAGCCAGATTTTTTCATAAACTAGATTCCCTAGAAACTATTTAAAATGATCTTCCCCAGAAAACTTTTGAAAATTTGCTACCCCTGGAATCTATTTGTAATATTTATAAACTGGAATCTTTCTGAAAATTAAATACCTCTATAAGCTATTTGAGGGGTCACTTTGAAAATATTTTTGAAAGTTGGATGATTTTAGATGATAAACTACTATCTCTGAAGATTGGATTGTATAGTCAAATTAAAATAAATTGTTCTACGAACTGACTTCTTTAAACACACTTTACCACAACATTAAAAACTTCGGAACATTTCGGGGAAATGTCAAGGGCTTTAATCCCATAACACTCCCATCGTTACGCCCATGCTGTATTTCTATCTCATAGGCTAAGCCATAGTTGAACCATGCACGGTAATCATGCTACGTTTCAAGGTAAACTAAGTGCACGTATAAGTCCTTTCAAGGTTCATGTTGTGGAAGGAAACTAAATGGACCTTTAATCTTGAGTCGATTCAAATACTAACTATTTCTCGAACCAACCATTCATACAACATAATCAAATATTATTATTATTATTATTATTATTATTATTATTATTAGTCCGCGTCTTACTACCCGTTCGGGTTATACGCACTTACGCCAATGTGTAATGGTAGGGTGATTGTGAGATGAAATGAAGGACCTATAGTTTAACGTGGAATCCGAACCACGGTGGTGACCTGACATTCCCCACATTCACAAGATGTCATAATCAAATAAAATATCAGCAAATTGTTTAACGTAAATTTTAAATTAATGATATAATACTTTACAAACCACGAAAAAGAAAGCTTGTTAGTTATTATCCAGCTTTTTTTTTAGGGTGCATCAAATATACAATTTTAACTGTCTTGGAAACCCACCATGAGTGCAAATAAAACTTACAATTCAACTGTGAAATTTAGTTATTTTTTCTTTATGTTGCAAAAGTGTTAGTAAGTATTAGTCTTTGGCTTTAAAATTCTCGTAATTATTCTAGTTCCGGCAATCACAAGTAAACCTAGTGAAAGTTACTATATTTTTGTGGAAGAGTATTTTTTTTTTGTATAAGATAAATACAAACTACTAAATTTGACAATTTCATTTCTATAATTAATTAAATATAAATTTATGTTTTCATTAGATAAAATTACCAAAGCTATATTTTTATACAAGGGCTTTTAATTTACTTGGAAAATATTAGGGTGTTTTCCTAAGATAGTCCCAGGCCTTCAAGATAAGACGAGGGGAATACAGCCTCCCAACTTCCGGTTTCACTGCACCTGATCATGTGACACTACGTTCCCATATGTTCATGTATCGTGTCAATTAAAAGAAATTTCTTCAACAACAGTAAAATTCTGTTAGTAAGATAAGGTGATTATAAAACACAGAAGAAATGGATAGCAACAACGGTAAAACTTGTTCAGTCACATCTGATTAGTATGCTGGTGATCATAAAGTTGATTTAGAATTCCTGGAAAGTGTATCAAAGTGTGCTTTTTAAAATGGTTTTGCATCCTCCCTTCAAGAAAATGTGAGTAGAATTTCTCTAAATTATAATTTACATGTACTCGTACGTTCCCCATTATTTTAGGAAATTGGATAGCCCCGCCGATAATTCAAGCTCAATAAAGGAAAATAGAAATGGACTATTTTTTTTAAATATACTCTGACGTCACACTTTCTCCAGATAAGAAAGTTTCTTAAGTCATAATTTTAAAACCTTTTCAAATAAAATAAAATTATGAAAATTTCTTCGTACTCCTATGTGCACAATGGTAAAAACTGGGAGAGTAAATAATTTCCCTTTTAAGAATAAATTTTAACATAAATTTGTTAAAACATGATTACCTATTGGTTATGACTTAGGGGGCGGATTTATAGGTCCTAAATATTTTTTAAAAAGGCAGGCAAATAGGCATTAAAAATCTCAAAAATAGGCACATAAATAGGCATTATAAAGTAAAATAGGCAATAAATAGGCATTAAAAAGGAAAAAAATAAGCAAATAAATAGGAATATTAATGAAAAAAATGCACCAAAACACTCATTATCATTATTATTATTAGTTCTTAAAATCCATAAAACACGTTCCATAAACACAAATTAATTACCATTATAGCTAATTATCAAATACTCCTCAAGATTTTCAGGTGTAAATTTTGTTCTGTTGTCTGACAAAATGTTTTTATAGTGTGATAAACTTCTCTCGATATCACATGAAGTCATCGAGCAAAACTTCAGACAAGCTATCTCTGCTGAGCTAAAATTGACTTCTGGGAGTGATGTAGTTTGTCCTTCTAAGATGTCTGCAATACTTGCCATCACTTTCCACCCAGGGTTTTGCTGCAATACATTGTTAAATTTGTCGACGATGGCTGTGCTAACTGAGCCAGAAGCCTGATTCAGGACTTTTCTATTGCCCGCATTATCTTCACAACTTTCATAAGAGGCAAATCCCTATCCTCTAAAACTGTGATTGCTCCAGGAAGATTTCCAAAATTGCTTTTTACGTATGCCAGATCCGCAATGACACTTGAGCAGGAGATGGCAGCATTTGCTTCTGTAATGGTGACAGCTTGTTTCTCGTCAAAAGTTTGGACTACCTACAAACAAATGGTTGTTACAGCGAAACTCACCATTCTTCAAATATATTGTGTTCTACAAGTACAACCATTAAATTAAAAATATGTTTCAATAATGTGGACGGACAGGTGGAATCAACAAAACTAGTGGTAAGCACTCAATGCAATTTTAATTTGTGAACACACCTAAAGATAGTGTATTGATAATACCTTTTGAATGTCATCCAGGTGATCTGCGTAGTACAACTCAAGCATTAAGCCATGTATCCCAACGCGTGAACACTGGCTGTTGTGGCAAGGGTGTGTTGGGCAAGGCAGCCTTAAATGAGAAGATTCGTGATGGAGCCTTCAAAAACACTTTCTTGACTAGACATAATAGCGTTAACATTTGTGAAATGTGATCTAATATCTTCTGCAACCCTATAAACAGCACGCGCCAGACAAGTCACGTGAATTAACTTAGTGTAGAATACTTTTAAGTTTGCAGCTGCTTTCAACATATTATAGGCCGCACTGTCTGTCAGCAGGACCGACATTATTTCATCGTTGTTTTCTGATGGACACAGGACACCTAAAATAAACAAATTGACTGATTTATAATTCTAATTTGAACGGGACTAACAGTGAGAGTCATTAAATTAACGCACTATGTCTTGTGCAATTAAGTTATATACTTACGCAAAGCATCACGGTAAACTATGACAAATGTCGAGCTGTTGGCTGCCTCAAGCATCTTTGAAACAACCAAGTGAAGTTTCCCAGGTACCATAGAGTCTAGTTTTCCAACCACAACATTTGCAACATATCTTCCACAGTGGTTAGTGTAACAGTGTAATATACATAGTCACTGAATGAAATGAAACTGCTGTGAGCTAGAAGAAAATCTTCGTCAACAGTCTGACCAGTCTGAACCTATCAGAATGATAGACACATGTGTTTTTTCTTCGTAACACGAGTATCCACGTGAAGTGATTTAAGGAGTGAAGGAGTGAGGGGGGGAGGGGGGAGAGCCGCAAGTATTTAGAAAGAAAAAAATATGGTGGGAGGAAGAGGGAAAGATATAAAAAAGGCACTATATAAACTATCACATTATCTTCGCAATCCTCGAAAATAAACTCATACCTCAAAAGCCTACTTCTCTAAGCATAGGAGTAAAAAGGGCATTTAGGGCAAAATCTGCCTCCTATTTATGAGACACCAACAATATTTGTATTATGTGATATATAATATACAATGTTTTCTTCTCAATGCAACTTAGTAGGCCTACATGTAAACTGTAGCATAATGCATTTATTACGCTAATGGAATAGGGACGAATATTTTTCCATATTAGCTAGAAGGGAAAGTGGAAGCTCGTTTAGAAAAATCAAAGATCAGTATATTCGACCAAGACTTGAATGCCAATCTCCCTTTCCATTCCGGTCAAATCCAATCTAACACTAGAGAGATGTTCTAAAGCACGATAGCATTGATTTGGGTTGTAGTTATATAAAAATGTAATTATCTTAATTAAATGTAAATAATATTGGCGTAAACTTTCTTATGAGGAATCGATAATGGATATTTGGGTGCAAAGTTTCCTTCAGTGTAAATTGTTTGGGAACTTTTGTCCAGGACGTCACTCTTGCGATATTCTAGACTGCCAATAACGGGGTTTCATTCCTAGTCAGGTGTACCAAGAGTGATTTTCACATAATGTAGATAAACTTACCATAAATTCAACCTTTCTTATACCTAACAATTACTTACTCTAAAGCATTAGGAACTCAAAAGTCCGTTACTGCACACACAAAAGTACACCACCTATCCTTATCTTGAGCTAATTCTAACCAGTCTATCTGATTATACCCTATATCTCTTAGGTCTATCCAAATGTTATCCTCCCATCTGCATCTGGGTCTTCCCAGTGGTCTTGTAACATTTGTCAAAGTTACAAAAAAAATATTTGTTAATGCAACTCACCTCAGTCAGCTGTAGTCGAGACGTCCCACCCCACTTAACCCTCAATAACACGCGAGGACCGAAAAAACACGACCAATCTCAATCTACTAGCCGAGTCAATTGACCGAGTCAAAAGAACTCTGGGATAGTTCCGGGATCATCCGCCGCTACCACCACCGCTTTCACCTTAGACCAGAATCGACTACAAGCCTCCAGAAGAATCTAGATTGACCTTCTACAAGGTTCTGGCACAGAATAGAAGGCTGACCAATCTTCCATCACGTGTCTATCCAATAGTTTATCCTTCCAACCCTCCCTTTTCCTATCTTGCACGCTTCAGCTGTAGAGTGAATATAAACAACTGCATTTTCCTTGGAAAACTACTTTTGGTTGGATTTTCGTTGAGAACGATTCTAGTCCAGTAAAATGTAAGCTATTAAATTCCTTTTCGGTCATTCATTCAAAACGATCTTTTCAGCATGTTGAGATTGAAATTAAATCTTTTGGCTCAGAATTCTTGTTGGATACAAATATTCTAATTCGATTATTTTTTAAATTGATAAATATTCTATATCAATTAATTTTTGTATGGATAAATATTTAATAATGGACTTGTTGAACATGGTTAATAAATTTGGAAGACAATTGAATTGTTAACTAAATAAAGCCTAGAGCTAGGGAAACTTATGATTCGTATTATTGTTCTAATCATCTTATAAAATATTAGTATTTTTTACCTTGAAATAGAATGAAAATTAAGGCTAGAAAGATCCAATTTGCGTTTCGTATTTGCAAATATTATTGTATTATAATGTTTAAAATATGGAAGTTTTGGTAATTTAAATTAAGCTATGATTAATTTTAGTAATGATTTTATTCTAAATATAATAGTTTCGATCGAGTCTCTTTTAAGTATCCTTTATGACGTAGCTTATAAAGTCATTTATATTATATGTTTTGTTTTCATAATGTCATTTTGATGAAAAAATTATAAATGGTGTCATTTCATTTGGTCCTTATGGCATAGAACATTAGGTATGGAAATATGGTAATAATTTGTACGTAAAACGTAACTTTGTCTCTAATTGGAAGAAAATTAATCATTTATTAAGCAATATATCCCTATGAAATGAAAGTTTTCTTTTTTTTATACTATTAACAAGAAGTTTAATCTGGCATATCTACGATTGATAGTTGCAACTTTGATGTGGTTTTGAAATAATTGTATTTTGTGTATGAGAGTCGGTTGGGCTCAGTTGTTAATGTTATTACAGTTTTTTTCAATCTATTCTAACATATATTATTTCCTGTTGTGATATAAGATCTATGATACTGCTATAGATAAGAGCTGTACATTTTATTAAAACAGGAATTTTTACATTCAATTAATCGTTTATATCATTCCAATATATACCTTTATCTACCTTTTTAAAATGAATATTATTCTACCAAATAAATATAGTTTTTTATATAAATTGACCTCTCTGTTATGCTACCTTCTCCACCTGATCAGCTCCCTGTTTCATCTTTTATTGTTGACACACACACACACATTATATATATATATATATA
>CABFVZ010003984.1:0-60090 GCA_902151445.1 Timema monikensis | reverse complement strand
AATTAAGAATTACAATAATATTACAGGTTATACTTTTGAAGCTTGATGCAAACAATAAGACTTTGTGAAATGTGAAGATTAGATTGAAGCGACAAGGGCTGTGCAGGCGCCAGGCTACAGGTAGAAGTTTTCTAAAGGAGAAAACCATTGAGTAGTTATTAACAAAAGGTATTGAACAAGGTATACATATGAATTTTGATCAGTTTGCTTGGCTGGGTTTTAAGATAATATCCTTTAAACATTTCGGATAATGATAAACAACAGAAGGATCTGTTGATAACAGTGGTCGATGGCTGATAAACAGGTGTCAACAAACTAGTACTATGGCTGGTCTCTTTCCCTCTCGGTACTGCCAGAGCATTCAATTGTACGTAAAATTCTAATAGCTATTGCACTAAGAGCAAAACAAACAACAGGCAAAGAAAAAGGTATTATTTGCGCGGACCCCACTATGACTTTAGTGCAGTTCCACAGTTTGCACACCGAAGCTAATACTGCACGTGAAGCGTGACTATTTGACTAACTCAAAATATAGATTTCCATTAACCCAACTATGATATGGAAAACATGACAGACAGCCTGGTTGTATCCATCCAAATATTAAACAGATGCACATGACGTGCACGGCATCATGAGAAACATTGGCTCAAAATAAATTAATGGAACTTGGGGAAGTTAGCAAGTCTATGATTAACACATTACTACTTTCTAAGCCAAAGGCTCATAATGTAAAGACTGTATCATAAGGACACTGGGAAAAATAGTAGCTATGACTGATATTCTAAGTCAAAAAGGACTTGTCCTTCAGATTGCAGGACACGATATTTAATCAATTAACTGAAACTTTTCCATCTAGAAGTCTACAAGACTTGAAATGAATTAACTTTCCATTCGACATAAAATTAGACAAACTAAAAATCGTCTTCGACAGAACATGTCTAGATAAACATTGTCTATTTTTTAAACAAAACTAGACTCTAAGTCATAAGGACTTGACGACGTTTTCCAGGATACTTAAGTGCTCCGAGTAAGTCGTCCTGGCCAAGGCGGTGGGGGATCTGACGGCCAATACTTCATGGTCATCGTTTTCCCCGTTGCGTGACGGTGCAGAAGTTCCTCCTTCGACGCTGGGTTGTAGTAGAACGGGTATAATGTGAACCTGAGAGCAGCCCTCTATATAGTCCCAAATCTGATACGAACAGAACAAAGCGAAAAGGGTGATAAACTCAGGAATATAGAAAGGAAGAAAGACGGACGAAGGCGGGAGGAAAGATAAGTGAACCAGGGACTGCCGCTTTCAGGAAAAGGGGGAAACATGGTTCTTTGGATTGCCGCTAGTCTTCTCAGGTGCGGAGTGTGTCAGTGTGTCGATTTCAATACACTCTTCTCTCCTTCATCAGATGTAGTTGTGATAGTACGTGTGGTAGCCATCATTGAATAATTTTTCTTTTCCCGCACGTGGCAAATAAATCCAAGAACATCTTGAAATGGTGAGTCGATACTAAGGTATATTTTATTTAAATATACCGGGTATTATTATATTATTTAGGCTCAGCTATTATTTTAATGAGAATTTGTAATATAGATGTACTTTACTATATTTGCTTGTAGACAGCATGGCAAGTGTATGTAAGTTTATCCGACATCATCCAATGGCAGAGAGCATGCGTTAAAGTATTTTATTCATAAATATGATAATATTAATCCTCTCCTTTGATATCTGCTACACTATTTATCAAAAGGCAATATTTTTGAACACCCTCGTGTTTCAATTTAGGGAGATACGTAATTTTTTCTGACTGCATCTAGTCAGAAAAAATAAACTTTGAGGTAGATTATTTTTTAAATTTGTTAATATTGTTTCTTTCTTTCGTAAATTATTAAAATATTGATATTTAATTGTAGCTGTCCAATTTCTCTGATTGACACGCTACAGCATTAACTGACGTAATTCAAACTTGGCACACTTGCTCTTTGTACCTTTATTCAAATTAAGTTTGTTGGGGAAGAAAATTGAACAAAGGGCTGTTTGTATAAAAACATGGCCTCTAGCATTATTTATTACATGTATTTACCTTTTAGGGAATTTCCTGATAACTAACATGACTGAAAACTGGTCTATAAATATAAACTACTGCAGTAACATTGAACAAAATTAAGTTTTTAAATTGGTTTTTTGGTGGGGGTTTGTGAGGTAGATAACTGGGGGCGTGTGGACGTCTGCTTAGGTGGCCCTGGTTTTAATCTTCACAGTTATGTCCATGCCAAAATAATTCATACTTGTATTAGATAATAGTTCCTGATGTATTGAACTAGAATATTAATTACCATGAACTGTACTTTTATTTGTGTTTTCGATATATTAGTGTGTGTTTAGTTGTATAGTATCAATAAAAATAATCCTAAACATGTGTACTTTTTATTTACATTTTTTAAAGTTTCCACTTTAAATAGAAAGATAACATTTTTTAAAAATATTTCTTGCAAATTATTATCACTTGAGTACAGTTTTCTAAAATTTTATTTTTCAAACCAAATTGGAATAAACAATTTTAAATGATATTGTTTACCAGTGGTAGAGTTTTAAGTTTTAAAACCTTTTGTCACAAAATACTTTAGAAGAAAAATGTTGTTAGGAATTTTGAAAATATGTTGTAACGCTAGAATTTTAATGTGTTAAAACACATATCTTGTTAAATTTTGTTTGAAAAATACTGTTTAAAATACTATCCAAGTAAAATAGATTTGATCCAAAATTCAAATTAAATAAATAAAATAATAAAATTAGAATATATATAGTAAAAGTAATAGTGCCAAATAATACCTATTAAGCCACTGAGACCGCTCATTTAAACTACTCAAGTAGTGGAAAACCTTTCTAAAGACTGCAGCACCTAAGCAAAAAATCACACAACAAATTTAACACTGACTTAACAGATCCTTCGTGTTAACCTTATCTGTAATCCATAGGCTGCTTAATAATTTTGTTTCAATATGATATTTTGGTCGAAAAATGAAAACAATTTATTTTAGTAATTTTATTTAAAACATTTATTTATCATGCTTAATACAAGACTATCGATTTTGCTTCAGTTTTCTTTAAACACATTTCTTTATAACGTAGCTAAAAGAAAAGCAGGACACAGTAAATGGTCAAATATTAAACATGCAAAAGCTATTAAAGATGCTCAAAAGTCATTAACATTTGCCAAACTTAGTCGACAAATACGCATTGCAATTCAAGGCAAGTTTTAGATTAAAACTCACTTCCTTCTCTAAATTCCAATAGCTAATTCAACATAAATGAACATTTAAACTTACATAAATGTTTAGACATGAATCATTTCACCGACAATTTGTTCCTCTCACACTAGTGGGGTTTAACACTGCCTAGAACATTGAAATTAAATACAAATAATGTATGAAATAATCGCGGATGGTACTCGATCCAAAGGAATCTTTCCTCTGGCACATAGCATTGAAAAATAGTAATTTATTGGGGACAAAACCTTTTAGGCTAGCCTTTATTTCCTACAAAAACCCGAAAATCACATAATTTATACTATCATTACACTAACTAAAATGCAGGGAGACCAATGATACTAAATTTAAGATTTAACAACTTTGTTATAAAACAAAACTTAACCAGGAACAAATATAATTGAAAAATTGGAAATTGTATGCTACATCTGTCCCATTCTCCGTCGTTTATTTTTTTAAATCATCAAACTATTGATATCAGCCATACATTAAAAAAGAAATAGAACATATTTGAATAAAAATAAATAAAAAACCTTTTGAATTAATTAAGAAAAAGTTTCACTCACCTAAGTGATGAAGTATCTTTCGGCTGTTCTAGAATAAGTCGAACATCTTAAACCAATCCCTAGACAAAATTTACTGTCTTTACAAAGGTGTAGAAACTGTCTAAACAATGGCCACAATTAACTTTACTTAGTAGTAAATTTAACCTCTTCGAGCGATTTGATTCGATGTTAGGGATTATAAGCATCTATAATGACAAAATTTTAAAATTGTAAAACCTCAACACCTAATATTAATGACATCATGGAAATAACACAACTAGTTTATACTAATTATGACACTAAATCCAACCAAGCTTTACCCAACCTTTCATTATTATGAAACTTTCCATACCCAGTTTAACCAAATCTTTCATATGTTAATAAATTTAATTTATAGGTATGGATAAAATACATTTTTCAATTTAATAATTAAACATGTGTGGTATACATCATACAATGATAACATATCAATCTTAATGTGCAGAATCACTGGTGTGATGCAAAGCATTCACAGTAAAGTTACCACGTTTGGTATTAGATTCAAATTATTTATCTATCTAAATGTTGTAAATATAAGATAAGTTCAAATATAATTATAGTATCATTTGATTCACCGTTTCCTTGTGAGTATAATCATGTACACTTACATGTTTTAATGACTTTTTCTTAAGTAAAATACAAAGTATTATATGATAAGGTGCTTAGGCAACATTCCCCGATTACTTATCAGCATTGAGGTTCCAGAAAGACATGTGTCTATATTAAGAACAGACTAGGCCTACATCTTATTTTTCACTATTTATAGGTATGCCAGGCCTCCACCGTGGTTCGGATTCCACGTTAAACTGTAGGTCCTTCATTTCATCTCACCATCACCCTACCATTACACATTAGCGTAAGTGCGTATAACCCGAATGGGTAGTAAGACGTGGTGCTAATAATAATAAACTATTTATAGGTAGTTACAAAATTGCATTGGATCATACCTAGGCTATTTAATACACACACCAAGAATAATATGAATTAATAACTTACAATATTAAGATGGTTCGTTAGTTATTGTATAGCGGTAGAATAAAAAAAAAGTTTAGGCCTACTTGACTAGGCCACAATATAGTGATCTGTGATGTTGCGCAATATTGCTCTAAAAGCGTCACTCAAAAAACTCAGAAAAGAATCTTTTCACTTAAATCGAACAAACTTATTTGTGGTTTATTCCACATGAACTCACCAAAGTTATTTGAGAATATCCATGTGCCTTCGCATATACTTTCTATTTTCTCCCTGTATAGGTAGACCTATATACAAGTTAGGCCCTATAACTTAACTGATTAATTTTTTTCAGATTTTTTTTGAAGCATAAATGGACCCTGGCTTCCATTTTGAAAAGCAAATGTTTTCTGATTTCGGTGTTGCTTTGATTTGGATTGTAATTGCTTAAAATATTAATAGCTTCACTATTTATTAACCAATTTTGTTCATTTTTGTGTCAAATTAAAGCTTATGCTTAGACATGGTTTCTACAGTTTAGAAAGTCAAGGGAAAAAATAAGTCAGGAAAAGTCAGGGATGCTTAAGAACATCAATGCTTAAGAAAGTTAGGGAAATGGAAATTCATGTTCCACTTAGAAAAAAGACCAAAATTAAGTAAGGTCTACGGTGTACAGTGGTTAGAGAATGCAAAGGGCTTTACAAATATGGGACCATGTTGTTAATTTCTTAAAGAATCAAAGCTTCCTAAAACTAAACTTGTAGAGACACTGAAAAGAGCAGCCTGTGATCCATTCCTAAAGTGTAAACTAGTATTCCGCAAGACAATTGCAGATGAATGTCAGCCTTTCCTGCAACGGTTCCAGACATCAAAACCAATGACTCCATATCTTTTTGAACCCTTAATTAAGAGGCCACAAACTAATTCATTTTGTAAACCTCATCTTACTAATTGTACGGGCTATCCACATTTAATTGTACAGGCTATCCACATTTAATTGTACTAGTGTGGTAGGAATAATAAAGTTATAAATGATTGGGAATTTGCCTAGAGATAGAGTGGAAAACCATTTAGTAAAATCACCCGCAGAACACCCAGTCGGGCTTTAGCCTTAGCTTTACTGTTACCTTGAAACCGTAACAAATGAGCTTGACGTTTATTCCGCGTACTCCAATACGGGGAACAAGTATGTTATTCTAAAGATAATTTTATTGTTTTCATCATTGTATATTATTTATGTGTCACAGAAACTTGTAATAAATTAACTTTACAAATAAATTAGTTGCTATATTTTCATTTAGGATTTAATTTAGTGAGTCGAGTAAATACAGTTTATTAATGTAAACTATAATATTAATCTTTATGTTAATAGCTTTCAAAACAATTATTGAAAAACACCTCAAGTGGCCTCAGCTGGGATTTAAATCCGTGCCTCCCATCTGTTTGTTTAGTTTCTTCAAGCACAACTCATGACTCTGACCGGTAGGGTAACTTTTTGAATGGTGTTTTCTGTCTCGCAAAAAATAATAATTTTTTGCTTATCTAGTGTGTTGAAAGAGATCAAGTACATGTATTTATCGCGCAGACGAGTGACATAGGTAGGTCTTATCCCTAGATAGACTTGCTCCCATTTGAGTTCATGAGAGCCAAAGCAGATATATTTCAGTTTCTAGGAGGGGGTCATTTTATCATATTTACTCATTTAGAACTCAATTCGGCTTATGTACAATTTATCACATGCTTAATTCCCCCTAAGGAATCAACTGATCACCTTGAATGGTTGTAAGCCAATTGAACTGAACTATCCAACTGTTTACCACCACCAAACTTTTGGCAGCTTTTTTTTTACCTGGTACATGTTCAGACTGCAGTGTAGAGTGGTGGTGACACATCACTGTTAAGCTCATGGAAGACAGTCTTGTTCTTTGTTCTGTTGCTGGAAGGTTAAAGGAAGGGTGTGGGGGGTATTCAAGGTCCTTAGGGGGTTAGCTTAATATAAAGACAGGCCTGTGCTCTACTTAACAAATGTTTATTCACCTTTGTAATCATTTATATATATTCATCATTTAATATTTAGTGTATTAAATTTAATTTGCCAGATATTTTTATTTGATTTTCAATACGTAATATTTATATTTTTGATTATTACATACTTACACTCTGGCACTAGAAACTCAAAAGTTCATTGCCACACTTATAGCAGTATACCATTTATCCCTATTTTGAGCTAGTTCTATCCAGTCCGCCTCATTACACTCTATCTCTTTCAGGTCCATTCTAATACACACAATTGGAAAAATGAAAAAATCAAAATCTTAGGAATTTGAAATACTCTATTACACTAGTTAGTGCCACTTTCCAATATTTATTTATTTCCTGTAAATAGTATTTAACTCGGAAGTCTAACTACTATATTTCAAGTTCTAATTTATTTTCTAATATATTTCTATATATTGTTATTCTTTTCCATTTATTTATAATTCTACATAAATTGATGTTATTGCCCTATTACTGGCCGAAGTGGTTAACCGCTAGGCAACCAGCATTCAGGCCAATCGGTGCCCTGGTTGTCCACTGGTGCCGAGCTCATATTACACTTATTGCCAAGTGGTCCGAGGTCATGGGGCTCCTTAGCTGACCCAGTCATCCTTACCTTGCATGTCTCTTTGCTGTTATGTTTTGCCTGGCAGCATATCAGGGCCAGGCTCCTGTCTGCAGAGACATCGCTGTCCCTGGAATGCCAGACTTCGACACCTGCCCTCTGCAGGTCTCTCCAGGATACCTAGAGAGAATGAGAAATTAAACTCTTCCACATCCCATAGCTACTATAAAATTCTAGGTCTTGTATTTTCCATTCTCCCGTCATTTGTCCGTCTTGTCTACATATAGTTTGTCCTCTCAATCACTGTCATCGTCATCGTCTGTGTCTGTGTCCTCTTCTTCCTTAACATATTTTCTTCTTCTTCTTCTGTGCTGTCTTTGCCTTTCTTCTTTGCCTTTCTTCTTTGAGTCTGTTAGTGTAGTCTTTGTGTTCCTTGAGTGAGATTTTGGTTGTGACTTTGTCGAAGGTTTTCCATAGGATGTAGATACGGAATACCTATAGCATAGCTTGCTGCTGGTTCATCAGATGTTGGGGGTTACCACATTCACAAACAACATGTTCATTTGTTACCTCCTCTCCGCAATCACAATTTCTCATCTCTTTTATTCCGCGGTCACAAAAAAGCGCTTTGTACATCACATGTCCTGTCCTTACTCTTTTGTCTTGCCACTCTTCTTGCAGGCTTCTTCTTACCCCTGCCAACGACGTTATCACTCCGACCCTGATCAGAGTTTCTACTTGGCGGAAGTCACGTTTCTTCAGCCAGTGCATTGCGCCCCTCTGCCTGACCTCCAGATCCATATGGGTTATATCTTGTGTGATGCCCAACGTGTAGGTGGATGTCGTCAAATATGTGCCAAAGAGCCTCGGAAGCATACCCCTCTGAAGCCTCCTTAGCAACCCAGCTGGTACTACAATCTTCAGCCCACATGCTTGCCCTGTAACCCACAATGGAGACAATAAAGCCTTGTGTTACCTCTTGCTGGTATACATAGGGAGATGAAACCTTCTCTACCCTATGTCGATTGTCTTATTCATCACACGATTTGCTTTGCCACACACCTGCTCTATGTGGGCCTGGAAGTTGAGCTTCTTGTCCTACGTCACACCCAGGTATCTTATGGTCTTGCTCCACCTGATTACCTGGAGGCCGATCTTCAGTGAAGGATTCCTCAGGAGTGTCCCTTTGAACAACATGTAGGTGGTCTTCGCTGGTGCTAATATTAGTTTGACCTTCTTGCAACAGGTATCTAAACCCTGTAGTACCTGATTTGCCTTGATTTCTAACTGCAATCGTTATTTACCTATTAGCAGATTGTCTACGAAGAACACCAATCTCACTATTACTGGGAGCACCTCCATTTCTAGCAACAAAGGTTCTAGATCTACATCCCCCAATACCGGCCCATTTAATGAGCCTTGGGGACAGCCCTTGATCAGTTTCTTGCTTAGGGATACTCCCAGAGATCATTGTACTGCACCTTGTTATCCCTCGCTGAGGCTTCGGGGGTAACTGGTTGATGTCACTGTAGCGATGTTACAAAAAGAACAACAACTAACTCAATCAAATGGAAGTACACTCACCATCTGCCTTGCTGAACATAAACATTGGAGCACACTTGCCGCGACATCCTCTCCCTACAACTCAATCCCACAGACTAAATGGAGATACTGCCCAACGATCCGCTCCTCGTGATAGAAGCCCCGCCCATAAACAAAGTGAGACAACAACTTGACCAGTGTAGTTTCCGGTTCAGCCGCTTAGATGGTTCTCGGATTCTCTTGCAGCTCCTAGAGTCACCGCTATCCCTCCTAAGCGATGCTTGTCTCCCCTCTTCCTCTCCATTTTCTCCCTCCCTCTTTACCTCTCTCTGTGGGAATGTCTGGTATTTGTGTCGACTATATTTTGCGATGTATCTTTTACATGGTTATGCATTGTATCACTGACTTGCTAAGGTGAGAGCGCTGGATCAAACTTAGACTTATTTGCATTATTCTAAATTCTGTTTTGGCTTAGAATGGGGAAATCTTTTCTAACTTAATGGTTTTGGCGGATTAAATTTGATTGTTAATTTTAGGATGGATTCCTTTGGGCTGTGGCCGTGGAATATATTTCTAGCCACGATTTATTATGGTTTGATAGTTTGGGGAACCAAACCTATGTTCATGGGTGAACTTTGTTTTCTCGTCACCAGTCGACAAATTTAGAGTCACGCTCTTGCCACCTTTTGTTATATTGTTTGTGACTTGTGCAGATGG
Source organism: Timema monikensis (assembly GCA_902151445.1). Taxonomy (NCBI): domain Eukaryota; kingdom Metazoa; phylum Arthropoda; class Insecta; order Phasmatodea; family Timematidae; genus Timema; species Timema monikensis. The sequence continues at coordinate 50,433 of CABFVZ010003984.1, read as the reverse complement.
ATATTTTTCTGAGGCCAGCTTTGGCTGCATTCTTTATGCTTTATTACATTGAGAACTTGACTTGTTGTACATAACTATGGTTACCTACGTCACCTTAAGTGGTACAAAGGGAGATGGCCATTGTAAATTTGTATAGGTTTTGGCAATAGTCTATTTCTGCCTAATCTTAACTCTAACTTTGTTTATTGTAAGATACAGGCTAGCTTGGTTGGGGTTGTAAGACATCCCCCTTTGCCATATTGTATTTCTCATGGCTCTTGCGCGCCGTTTTTCAGGTCATTAGCTCGGGAGGCTGGCAAGCTTTTATAAACTCATTATTTACGTTTGGGACATTACGCCGTTATAGGCGGGCTCAGTGGATATTATGGTATTTACGTTAGTGTGCTCTGGAATATATATATATATATATATATATTTAATATTGTAATGTTTTTATATCTTTTAGTTACCCTGTAACTTTGTATATTGGCGCCGTGTTGTCATGTATCATGGTTATAGGTAGTTGGCTGACTGATAGGTGTTTGTAGGGACGCCATGTTCGGTATTAAAGTCTTTACTTTAGAGTCATGTAAAGTTTCTTGGGTGATGTGTTTACATAAAATGGCTCATGTTAAACCTTAGTCTATTTTGGCTTTAAAGATGGAAATATGTCTGTATTAACGCCTTCCGCTTTATACCTAGGTAAAATATATTTACATCGACGTCTTCAACTTCAAACTCTTGTTAGTTTTAATATTATTGGACGTTATGTTTATATTGATGTTTCTTTTTTGAGAACTTCTGTCATCTTAAATATCTTATAAAATATTATGTTTAACTTTGAACTTCAACTTCATAAACTAAACAATATTACTACATTTGTAATTCAATTTATGTATCATCCATTGTTTTATTAAGAATAAAACAAATACTGATATTCTCTTGTAACTCCTTGACCTTTTTTTATGCTTCCTAGTTAGTTAAGATGGTTTACATCACGACGACGGCAATGTTGTGTTCAGACATGTGTGGGTAGGAATAGGATAAAGGTTGGTGAGAGTGTTCCGGCAACGTGAGTCGCATTGGAACAGAAAGATGTTCCGGCAACGTGAGTCGTGGTGGGACATGAGGATGTCCTGGCAACGTTAGTTGCGGTGGAACCTGAGGAAGTCCCGGCAACATGAGTCACGGTGGGTGATGGTGGAGAGAGGTTAAACAATATGGCTTTTTCCTAACATAAGACAATTTAATAGTTCTTTCAAACAGGTGGCTCACCCGGATTGGGTAGCCACTCTCCGACCGGACTACAATCTAGAAACCACCGTTTTAAGTATCCTCGTCATGGAGGACTTAGAGAACATGATGTGCAGTGGCCTAGGCAGTAAAGAGAGTGGTTGGCGCGGCCTGTGCAAGTGCGGAGGAAAGATACAAGGGCCGATTGAACAGTGAGGTACAACAACCTGTCTTTGCAATAATCAAAGAAGCTGCTATATAGTTTACCTGAACACCTGGTTTATTTTAACTATTTAAACAGTGATGGCTACACAGGTTGTTGAACGCACCCAAGATGTCAGAAAATATCCCGACTGTTTACTTAGCTCTTGAGTTGTCTATTAGGTTTATATCCATTGTTATTGTGTTGTCTGTGGACCTTTCTCACCTGGAGCATATCGGCTTATATGAGTAAGGTAGCAGGGTTTTTTTATTCTCTCCTTTGCTTAGAAGTACCCTTTTTCCAAACATTTGGTTCTGTGCCTTGTACTAGGCATTCATTCAGCAATTGGGTGACATATATAGTGATCCGATCTGCAGACAGCTGCAGCACCTCGATCTTGGTACTGTCTGGTACAGATGCTTTGTTTTTCTTCATTGAAGCTATGAACCTCTTTACTTCCTCTTGGACTACTGAATCCACTTCAGTCTCGTCCATCAAATAAGTCACTCATCAGTCGTCTAGTGTCTTTATGTTGATCGTCTTCATCTTATATTGTGTTATCAGGGAGCATTGTTTCTCGAAGCAGCTTCACCACTTTTTCCCGGCAAGTAGTTGTCATGTCATCTGCTCACTGTAGTCTCGTAATTGAGACTGTGGCCCTTAGGTTACCCGTGACTATTTTAAATAGAACTCCCCACGTGCTATTTGCCAGTTGTTCCTTAACATACTTTTCCCAACTCACTTCCTTTACTGCTACCAGACTACTATTGAACTTCTTTATTTTGTAGATGCCCAAAATAATTAGCCTACTTGCCGGGTTTTGCTCTTTTCTGTAGATCTTTCCTGGCTCTTAGGGCTTCCTCACGCAGTCTCTGCAATTGGTCTTTCCATGGCTCATTGGTGACTCTCTTCACTCTGAAGAAGTATGGCCACCCTCATGGCATCCTGCCAGAGATCGTGTTTGCAATAGTTATTATGCTGAATTATTAATAATACTTACAGTTGAGCTTTGGGAGTGCAACACTTATCTGCAATATACCTGCCTTCAAGTGTTAGTCTGTATAGTTTAAGTTTTTTAGTTTTAGATTACTTTTTAAAATCTATAATGACTTTGATTAAATGTTTATATATATTTATTTCAAAATTTAATGTGTTGTTACAGTATATATTTTCATATTAAAAAAAAAAATTATCGGCTCAGCCCAAACTTTTTAATGGCTGATTTTCCATTAAAATACTTTCAATTTTTCTAAAAATAAATCCAAAAGTGCATTTAAGGATACAATAATGTTGATTTGGTGCAAATAACTTAAGCACAATAAGTAATCTCACACCAGCCCTTAATGTTTTCTAACAAATTGTAATTATTTTTTAATTCATAAACCACAAACCTCACTTTTTTTCCCAGGAACGTTTATGCTATTCTTGTATTGTATTTAAAATATGAAAAGTTGATGTCTGTGGTTTAAAAGCCATAATTAAACTAACATTTGAGAAAAAAACAATAAAAATAAAAACCTAATTGTGATATTATAGATCATATTTATCCCAAATGTTTGAAGTACTAAACATAAGCTTTAATTTGACACCAAAATGAACAAAATTGGTTAATAAATAATGAAGTTATGAATATTTATTAATTACAACCTGAATCAGAGCATCAACTAAACCAAAAAACATAGTTTTTCAATATGGCGCCTTAAGGCCATTTATGCCCTTAAAAATCTGAAAAAAAAAAATCTAGCTATAACGTGTATATATAACTACAGAGGAAAAAGTATAGAGGACACCTGAGATGCAAGGGAATATGCCATTAAGTGATTTGATGTGTAATGAACCATGTTTGAAAATTAATTTGGATTTTAAAACTCCAAGAAAACCTTTTAGTTTTGACTGATAACCTTCCAAGTTATTAACACTCATAAACTGCAAATTAAACTCTCACACATATCAATTATAACTGAGGACTTCACAAATGAATACATTACAATGGCGCACAACATATTTTAGTGGGATAAGTAATATGTTTATAATTATAAAATATTCTAACCAAATGAAGCATAACCTTTCTAAATGGCCATGCATCAATAAAATAAGATTTCTGTTAAGTTGGAAATTGATATGTTAAAATAAACTATTTATATGATGGCATGTTAGGTAATACCAATGGCATGTATGTCAATACAGTATTTTAGGAGAAACACTTTGTTGCTACATGGGAGGGTTTTGTTAGGTTGGGATGGCGTTAAACCCTTTCGTCCCTACCCATGAAAACTACCTATAAATGGTTTTAGAGCCAAACTGTGGTAACATTTACTTGGTTCCAAGAGTTGGATCCTACTGCACAATCTTGCTTACAGCACCATTAAACTAATAGGTGAATTGTGTGTGTGTATGTCCAATCACATCCACCCCCTGCATCACATACACCCATATCACCCCCACTTGCATCACATACACCCACATCAGCCCCACTTGTATCATATCCACCCCCAAACTAACGTCATTATTACCCACCCCGCTATAGGCTACTTAGCGATTTTCACATTTTAACACAAGTTGTGGAAATTAATTTGAAAGGGTAAATTTGTGAATATCATGACACTAGAGGATTTTTCCTTTTTACAGAAGGAAATGGAACTAACCCTGATTTCAATGTTCAACTTTCTCAAGCACTTGAACAAGCCAAGAAAAATAGCATGCCCAGGGCCACAGTTGAGAACGCCATCAATCAAGCCAAGGTATGTCCAGCAAAAAGATAACTACTAGAACCCCTTCGGGTGGGGTCTCAATGCTTATTCAAGTTATGAGTTTTAAAGTTATTATAATGGTTATAAGAAGGGGCAAAATCCAAATATAAATATAAGTTAAGCGGTTAAAATGTAAAAGAATATTAAGTTACATTAGCCTACTGCTTAGGTTCATTTTGGTTACTCAACTGACAGTCCTTTATATCACCGTGTCTTACTACCTGTTCAGGTTATACGCATATGTAGTATTTACACTAATGAGCTAGGGATGTGAAAGGTTGAATTTAGAGGAAGTGTAGCCATGTATTGGCATATTTATTTGGATTTGAAACCTGGTCTCCCGGTCATCAGCATTCTAGTCCAATGCAAGAATTAACTCTGACAATTACTTGCTGACTTAGTTTTCTGTAGCATTCTAGTGTTTAGGTAGTAGAGCTGCTAGCAAAATACCCACAGGGCTCATTTATTCTCTTTTGTGACATCTTAGTCACATTCATATAATCATAATATAAGCAATTTATAATTAAATCAAGCATGCAAGCTTAACTTTAGTCTTGTGTCGTTTACCAGTAATGAGGTCAGGATTCAAATTTTTCCTAAAGGGTTTCCCCTTTTTCCCTCCACAAAAATAAAGGTACATTTCCTCTGAATTATATCCACCCCACAAGTGTAATTAACAATATCAACAGTTATCCCGTGATTTCCAGTGTATAATTTTACTCGTCTTGCTATTCACACAGGCTTGTGCTTATTTATGTTCGTTTGCATCAGAATCCTGTGTTTTTCCCATTCTCACCGCTTAGCCATGCTGGTAGGTTCCTTCATGATGTAATTTCTCTGTCTATCACTAGATATCACATATATCCTTTTTTTAATAAGTTTTAAGGAATTAACACAGCTGATTCTGCTGAATCTATTCGGGCACTATAATTTCTGTGCACCACTAGTGTTTCTTGGTTTGTGTAATTTTCACTTTTTTATAATAACAGGTTTAATATTTATTTAAAATATTGATAATAACTAAAACTTGGCTTGAAGCTAAGAATAGAACTGCGTTTTATGTTTTGTTTTTTTCTACTTAATTGTGGTAACTAAAGAGGCACACTCTGGTGCCAAAACTTTCATAAATAGTATACACTGCGGTCTTGCTTTATCATTGACATCTGTTGAAGTAAAGCCAAAAACCAAATGACTGTCAAGTTTACGAAATTTCTGCTTCTTTACATACCCACCACTAGTTTGTGGTGCCTCCTCTTTATTTTCACTCATACAATTCTTATTAATGCTAGATAAAAATTTGTCCATTTTTAGGGAGACAAAAACAACAACTTTTAAAGTTTACTTGATCACAACACCATTTGTTTGGTTCAATCTAAAATAAATCAAGGCTGCAGAGACATCAAATACCGAGAAAGTTTGATAAATCACTAGAACAATCCATTCACTATATTCAAATTGGTGCACTGAGTGATCTACATCTGTCTGCTCAGCGGAATGAGAAACAACTGTCCTCTAGACTGCTTTATCCAGAGTTATTAAACGACTATTAAAATCCTGACATCAAACACCATCTAGTATTACTCGTGAGAAGTGAAACAATTAGCTGTCAGATGTCCTTCCTAGCATCACATCAACACATCGATGGTCCGATTCTAAAACCACGTGGGCTCTCATTTCATTGAAAATGTAGGAATATTTTGCAGCACCCCTGTACACAAGCCCCAGGGCGCTGCGGCACACAGTTTGGGAACCACTAGGGTATTGCATTTTGTTAGGATGTTAAAATAGAATAGAATAGGAATATAGGGTCCGTAGTTTTCACTTCTTTTTTTTTAGCAGCTTGTCTTACTACCTGTACTTATGTACTAATTACGCTAAGGGGTTAGGAATTGGGAAGGTTGAATATAGAGGATGTGAACCCGCATTTGTGTGGAGGGAGAGTGGAAAACCAGTTCACTCGACCGAGATTTGAACCTCAATCTCCCCACCCTCGGCATTTTCACTCTTAAATGAGCCTATTTGACGATAGCAATTTAGGAATGTATTAATGTCACTTATGTCTACCATTTTCTGTAGCGTTAACCTCTTCAAAAGGGTTGCCTTTCTCACCAGGTCTTTGGATTGATATATCTCTTCAAATCTGTAACAGCGTCTATTGCTAGCACACTCAACGTGCACGTGCGGAACGCCAGCCGCAGCGCTGCAGTGGCCAAATTTCAAAACGGTACTTACTTAAAAAAAACACGACTCGTATTTAAATTTCAAAACTTGTAGTAGGCCTATAGTTGTAGAGGGAAAGGGGATGAGACATGAACACATAGGGGTTCCTCATTAGGTTTTGTAGCTTTTATTGGGTTCCATACGATCAAATAGTGTATCTGGCCAAAACATACCTTATGCCCTTCCCCCTTCCAATGATCACTAGTCTTAAGAAACACCTCTGACAAGACATCTTGTGAATGTGTGGAATGCCAGGTCACCACCGTGGTTCGGATTCCACGTTAAACTGTAGGTCCTCCATTTCTCACAATCACCCTACCATTACACATTAGCGTAAGTGCGTATAACCCGAACAGGTAGTAAGACGCGGTGCTAATAATAATAATAATCTTAAGAAACAGTTTGGCGATATCATATTCGTATAACTTATATAACCTACTACCTGTCCTATATTACCTTATTTAATCTAGTTTGCCTAGGTTAATATTACTTAACATCATCCAACCAAAACAATCAATCACGTTTTCATAACATTATTTAAAGTAGGCTTATTTACTTGGAATAGTATACAAATAATAAGCTACTTTTGAAAGAGATAAAGGCTCAATAATTCACTCTCTCCACACAACTTGTCTTCCAATCATCCAGTGTCACTTTGTAAAGGACTCTGTTACGAGACCTTTTTCTTTTCTAGTTGAACTTATTTTGGCCGTTAAAATATTGAAAGTATAGGGTATAATGAATTATTAATGTTATTTGTAACACACCACATTTTTATTAATTACGTTATCACATGANTATTTTGGCCGTTAAAATATTGAAAGTATAGGGTATAATGAATTATTAATGTTATTTGTAACACACCACATTTTTATTAATTACGTTATCACATGATTACAACTTTTATGCTTAATAAAATAGTGAAGTCCCCCCATCATTATGGTACCCGAGCGTCACACAGTTCACCCGAGTCCTCCCGTAATTCAAAAACCAGAAAGCCAGATTTTCTCGGCCCAACCCTACTTAATACCTCGGTTGGACCGCTATTTACTGGTCATTACAGTCCTACCCTTCTTCACCACGTTTGAATTTGCACCAATGGGAACGTGGCAAATTCAAACTGTTAGAAGGTACTCGAAGTTTTATTGTTTCCCCTTCCTGACGGTTAGGCCGCCGACTCAGTTCCTCATCTGGTTGACCCCCCCTTCCCCCCAGGAAAGAAAGACACATCAACTGTCGTTCTTATTTGTATACTTATAAATAATTTGTCCTTATCAACTCCACTATTAGAGAAGATTATAAATTAACAACTTCCTATTTGCTTGAATAGGAAGATTGTAGCCCTTTTTATTTGAAAATGTAGCACTAAAATTTTTAACTTAATCTCTTAATCGATTATTGGAAATTGCTGCATAATGAAATGAAGAAAGGTAATGAGCTGATATTACAATCTATCAATTGGAATACAGAATTTATCTTAGACATAAAGATCAAACATTATGCATTAATTTGAAATTATATATGAATTTCACATAGCCTAAACATTTTTTTTCCTCTCTCTTCAAGAACTTCATCCTTAAACTCATTTTGTAACAACAACAAAATAAGGAATTAAAATACATTAAGCTATTTATGGTTTTACTTATTCAAGAATAAGTCAGATCTGGTCTTCGAAGCAAAAAGGGTTTTCTTTTTATATTTCGTTCAGACAGTTTTGTAACCAAAGGTTAATAAAAATGGCTTTACATTAAATCACGTTAGATTATTTCACAGATTTTTATTTTTGGTACTCTTTAGAAATTGGATGGCTACTATATTTTGAATTTTAATCTCTCATTTAATTTCTTTTTTAAATCTTGACTATAAACTTTAATTTCATTAAATAAAATGCAAAGCAATTAACATATATGCCTATAATGGCCCCTTTTTGCTGATGCACCATTAGTTTCAGTATTGTATTTCAAAGAGTACAATTTTTTTTAACTTCACATGAATAAAAAAAATCAAATTAGGTAAACAAATTCTACTATTAGCTATTGCATTGATTACAATGTCTGTTGAGAGGCTACTATGTAGCTGCTCTAAATATTGCTATAAAGGTGTTCTATCTTACCTTTTTAAGTTTATGGGATGCTGGGAAATATTGCTGAAACAAATAAAAATAACTTTGGTTGTTTCAGACTAGCAAACTACAAAGCAAACAAAGTTTTTTGGAACTTCGTGGACCTGCAGGCTCTATCTTCATTGTGTCAATTTTGTCAGACAATACACCCCGTGTGAAGAATGACTTGCATTCTATTGTCAGGAAATCCAACATGTAAGAAATCGTATTTCTAAGAACTAGATTAAAATAATTTTAAAATTGGCTAAAATTACACTAGGGCATCGGAATTTAGCTTGGAACCTTTATTTTAATATAATTTGATAATTTTGAAAAATATGCCTAATATTAGTGTTTTTCCCCTCTTCCATCCTCCTCCTTGTCACCAACCGAGTAGAATATGCAAAACATAATATGTTATAAAGAACAATCGGAGTGAGTCGAACAAGGAACAATAATAGCCTGAGGGCAAACTATTGTGCCTCAGAAACACACAACTCACCCGGTTGTGGGAAAAGGCCATATACGGCCGTCCTCAATTTTAACTACTCCTAAATTGTATGGCCTAAATCCAAATCTAATTATTCCTAAATCTTATGAGTTTTAGATGAAAGGTTAACAAGTCACAATCAAAACAAAGAAAAATACAAAAGATAAAGTTTGACTTTGATTTTAACATTATAATTAAATGAGATGGTCGTATAATATGAAAAGTTTAAATATATGTATGTACAAAGAAGAAAGTTGATTACACCTTATTTTCATAGATAGTCAAAATGTAAGATTCTCAAAAACTCAGAATTAAAGATTAGTAATTCAAAGGTAGGCAAAATGGATCGCCTTCAACACAAATTTAAAGATCCAACCATTGGCAACAATAAGATTTTTTTCAAATAAAATCCAAATGTATTAAACAAGAAAATTAACTCTCGAAAAGTCTAAACTGGAGGACCATGATAGAGTTCTTTAAACATTCCCACTTTAGCTGTTCAACAGCAAACATGATAATTTGATTTAAATGTAGAAATTACCAAAATAGTATGTATTTAAACCTCAACATCTTAACTTCTCGAAGTTTATCATACACATTCAAGAAAGAATTATTAAATAGGCCTACTACATAATTTACTCCAAAAGAAATGTTCAAACAGCAATTTAAAATTCACCATCTTAACCTCTGAAAGGTGATCATAAACATAGATAAGCAAGAAGTAGTAAATAGCATGTAACTCCTCTACGTCTTTTAAGTTTGCTTGTAATTTCTGAACTTTACACATGTGCCGCCCCACTCTCACTCTATTTAGTTACGGCCACAATAGACTAAAAAAAAAGGAGGGTGATATCTAATTACATGAAAAAGTAAAACATTTTCAGGTTAAAGAAATATTTGAATTTTATTCAAAGTAACAAACAGTGTTAGAACAACAAGTTGCATGGCCTTACAAGTCTTACTGAAGTGTGTTGAAAAACAAATAAATCTTAGTACATGTGCAGTGCGTTTCAAAATTTTAAGGAATATAATTATATTACATAAACTGGTCTAGAAGAGACCAATGAAATAAACATAATAGTTGCTATTATTTAAAGAAACTTTTCTAAATGATATACAAGCTTCTAATTCACCACAGTGAATTAAGATCAAATAAAATCAAATGGATCAAAAGTTTAAATTATTACAACATCACAAAGAGCTTAATGAGCCTCTTTTAAAGGTTTTACAACACGTTAGATTCACACCAGTGAATATAAACTAAACAGTTTTAAATTTATTCCTTAAATTTAAATTTAAATATTGCACCAGATATTTACTTAAAGCACAAAGATTTGACTTCCCGACTAAACTCAAACTTTCGCGGGACAATTACCCTAGTCACTTTTGAAGAATTAAACAAAATTCCCAGATTTAAATACTTAATATTAAAATAGAAAATTTGATGTTACAGAACTTGTAATTTTCCTAAATGAATCTACGAATATTAAAGTCAAAACCATATTAATAAAATAAAAAAGTTACTTTCCATTTACTTCAAAGTAAAGAAGTGTACAACATAACCAACAAAAGAAACATTATCAATTTAAAGAATTTAAATTACTGATAACCACGAAAGCAAAAATTTAATATTTAGCAAAGCATTACCGATGCCTACACTGACAGATTTCCATAACAGACTAAATCAAAGTATTTAAGAAATTCAAACCCATCACAGCAATATATAGTTTATAGATTTAAACAAAGATATTATCATAAGCCATCCTGGCTAGATAATGTCCTAGTCCTGAACAGGACTTCTCATGGAAGTGGCGAATGTAAAAATCTTCAATATTGTCTGTGGTCCCTCGTTATATAGGTATAGTTGCAAGGTGGGAAGGTGGAAGTTTTCCTTAGTTGTTGCGTTGCTCGCTAACATCAGGTTGAAAGGCTACATTGTTTTCGTCACGTAGGCCAGATTCTTGTTGTCTTGATCATCAGCCGCTGCATTCGACTATTTCCCAAAACACAAACTACAAGACACAAGACTAGCAGTCATTGAGATATGCTTGTTTGGTCACATACACCATCCTGATGTCCGAGAATATGAGTGGTCCTCTAATAGTACAGTACAGGCCAATCAGCATTGCTGGCTTTCTCCATCGGAACATCAGGGTGCTGCACAATTTGTAGCATGTTTTGGACTTATCTCCAATCTAGCATTCGTGGTGAGCAGGCTGGACTTGCAAGTTGTTCTACTCCAGGCAGATATACGCGTGAGTAGAGACCTATATTTTACATAGTAAGATTGTGATGTTTAATAATGCTGGATGTCTATGTGTATAAGATTATTTGGGGTAGTATTTTAAAAGCTGGCAAGTTATATTAGTATTTCTATTGCAGGATGTCTATGAATATTAGCTTGTTTAGTGGCGGGTAGTAACATTGTCATATTAGCAGTCCACACTAATGTTACACATAAAAAACCAGACATTAAAGAATTATTACAAAAATAGTGACTTCTCTACTTCTTACATTATTTCCTGATATCATACATTTACTTTATACACCATTCATTATAAAACTTGGGCTAACTTTGCTAAAGCAGCCCCATGGCTTCTTTGGTGCTGACTGACAACTCACAGCTGACTTCTGACAGTCAACATTTAGGTACATACCTAAATTTTGACTGTCAGAAGTGACAGCTGCTAAACACATGTTTTTGCAGATCATTTGGCTCGGCGTAGGGATACATAATTTGGTCTGGTAACTTTTCAAAGCCGTCAGCTGTTAGCTGTCAGTCAGCACCAAAGAAGCCATGGGGCTACTGTACCAGCAAAAATCTATATATTTTAGTCCAAGCAATATATCAATGTTCTTTGACTATAATCTTTGGTTACAACTCAGGGTGGCTGCAGACAGGGAATTAACTTAAAATTACTTACAGGTCAGGGAATTTATAGACTGCAAGAGAAAAAATGCAAATGCCAAGAGATGGTGCTCTAACATTGTAGCGTGTCAATCAAATGGATTGAACAGCTACAAGAAAAAAAATTAATATTTCGGCGATTCTGTGCAAGATAGAAAATTATATCAACATATTTAATATAAACTGCCTCTAAGATTATATCTTCTGATCTACAAAAGTTATGTTTCGTCCTACATTCAACCACGTGGTTGGTCAAATAAATATTGTTTTTGGACTCTTGTTGTACTAAATATCTAAGGAGAGGATTTAAATTAGTGTATTTATGAATAATATACTTAAAACGCTTCGCTTTTCTCGTTGGATGATGCCTGATAGACTTGTGTAGGCCTGCCATGTGGTCTACTCGAATAATAATAAAATATACATTTATATTACTACTTCTCATAAAATAATAGTGGATATTAAATAACTAAATTAATACAGATACATTTTAATATAAGATATTTGTGTACTAACTCACCTCGGCAAGATGTCTGCAGATATCAGCAATCTCACTTTTGAAAACTACAAGATTGTCAATCATGGCCGACTCACGTGTGTCACGGCTGGCTCAACCAGAGAGAAGAACTGAAGTCGGGGATTGACTCAGAGGCCAGCTGCGCACATAGCGACGCTGGTGGTCATTCGAAGAACTCGTGACTTGCTTCAATTGTTTCCTTTTCTCCACACTTTCATCCTTCTTTGTTTCTGCCTGTTTTTCGTAATTTATCCCCCCTTCCTTCTTTTTCATGTCCGACCTGCATCGACAGTATATATAGGTCCGCCAGCGGTATCAAAAGTACAGAGCGGTACAGAGCGGTTCCACAACGAAAAGAGTCAACAAGGAAACTCCGCCCGTCAGCAACGCGAAGGAACATGGAGTCCGTGACGTCGGATTCGCCACCTTAGCTGTGTCGATAGGATGATGGATCACCCGATCCAACTCGCCGGAAACATGGACGACGTTTCTGTGGTATTAGTATCCAGCCGTCGTAACCAAGTCTGTAGGACTTGGGCTCTTGTATAGTTTAAGAGAAGTTTAAATTTTGAATATGTTTTAAAGGAAATTTATATTTTATTATTTGGCGAGAAGCCAAGGTTTTGGAAAATGTCAATTAGAATCTTTTCAGTTTAACTGATACGTAATTAGCTTCAACATGGAAGTTTTTTCCTTGGTTTATTTGTGTGTCCTTTGACACTGTCCTAATGTAAAAGCCTCTGGCTTAGAAAGTATGTTTTTTTGTTAGATTCGTGACTTAGACTAAGTCACAAGTCCAATACAACCTCAAAATTAATCATGACGTCCTAAACGTCATGAACATTAGTTTTTGTTGTTGATGGTTAGCACCAGGAAGTCCATTTTTCTTTTGCGTTATGCAACTCAGTCATCTGTAATAGAGTTTTGGTGTTGTAGTCACTCTTCTAGTAGAGTATTAGCGAGGGTGCTCAACCTAGGGAAATTACACTAGTGGGGTCCGCGCAAAATAAATCTATTTTATATTTGCCCGTGACTAGGCTTCTAAGTTAGTATTGATCTGGATAGATGCCAATGTACTATTGAATGCTCTGGCAGTACCGTAGGGGAAAATGACCAGCTGTAGTACTTTAATGACGCCTGTTTCTTAGCCATCAATTAGCTGGATATATCAGCTGAGTATACAACATGTTTTATGGATCCCTTTAAATATTTAACGCTACCAAGTGAGACTGTATAAATTTTATCTTCTGAATTTGCTCTTTGCTATTCATTAACTGATTGTTCATTTACTCCTTTTTTTAGAAAACTCTTGTCATTGTGGCAAGTTTGAATTGGTACCGCATGCTTCAACATGTGGCCTGGTGACAGTACAAGTAATCTCTCAAGTCAATTTGTTTTTTGGAAGAATTTAATTCTCATCAATATTCCTATATTCATGTAAACCTTGTATTTTTCTTAATTTGTTTATTGTTTACTAAATAAAGCTAAATTGTTAAATAGACTATATGTTTTTATATATATTATATGTACCCCCAAATGGACATTGGTACAACATGAGTGGTTCACTGTATTGGTGCAAATATTCCTACAAAGCTGTATTTTGTATCAAGCTGGAAATTACTAGCAGGCCATCCAGTGAGCCTATTTAATAATAGGCTGAAGTCGGAACTGAACAAAGAAATAATGAGTGTAACCTTACTAGCGGGTGCAGAGCTGATGTGTGAGCGAGAGAGAAGTAGGGATGGTTCTTGACCTTAATAATTTGATGACGTCACTCCATACGAACATAGAAGAATCTAGAACTAGATATTCAATTATTTGTCACACCCATGAGCAAGTACTGGAATAACAACTTGTTTAATATATATAATATATAATTCAAATTTTAAAACCATTATTCCTGGATTACCTAACAAATAACTGTTGTTTTAATTCAAAAGAGTATGAAAAAACTAATAGAATTTAATTTAATTTTTACTAGATTTTTGTTAAAATGTTAACTTGACTGAAAAAACAGTTTGCCGAAATGCTGTTCCATTTCCATCGTTTCTAATCGTAACGGCACAGTTTTTAAAAGTGTTAATGCTCCTTAGTTTATGCTGCTTTACTTTCCATTCTGGCCACGCTAATTCGTACACATGGTTTTTAACTGAGGCATTCAAGTCAAACCCTTTGATTTAGAAGTTATACCTTTGTTCATTATTTATGTGTGTGTGTGTGTGTGTGTGTGTGATAAAGATATTTGATATAGATTAAAATCCAGACAATGTTGAACTATAAAAAGACATGTTTCAATGAATCGTGGCTATTAGATTTGAAGTTTGAGTGGGTTAGGCCAGCAAAAGATGATAACTACTCTGCCATGTGTAATTTGTGCAATTCGAGGTTCATATTAAGCAACTTGTGTAAACGTCTGACAAATCACGCTCTAGGCAAAAAACATCAAGCTGCCACATTGAATAAAACACAGAGTTATTCAATGAATGGTTTTTTAAAAGGAAATTCTTCCAATTCCACTATTACAACTGCTGTGAATGTCACCTCGCCATTACTACTACCACCACCATCTTTAGAGTCAGCACAAAATGAGGTAGGCCTACTTAAGTTTTATTTATTTGTGTATTTCTTGCTGGTGGAGGACAAGTTATGTTATATGCAAGATAACTTAGGCCTCATTCAGAAAAGTGCCACCAACACTTAACTATGGATAGCCTACTGTTTCGTAGGCTGTATCCGAATAGTCCAAGGGTCCCAAGCCGCAGTCTTGAATTTTAGACTTCTCTTGCTCTTCTTAGCAAAGACTGCATCAGACTATTCAAACGGCCACGCCATTGGACTCCCAGTACTGCTCCTACCACTTATCTTAGAAACTATGTAAACACCATCTATCAATGTTTAAGTGAAAATTATCTTAGCTATCCTCAATTAAGTATTTAAAAGTAAAAAGTACAATTATTTGAGATACTAATAGATTTTAAATGGCTTCTTTTCACCAATTATAATGAGAAGGGAAATCAGAATTATTATTAACCTTATAAAAAATGTTGGGTATAGTAAATAGATAGACTATTTGGATACAGCTATAGTTAAGCTATTTTCAATTACACCAATTTACCCAGCCTTCTACAATATTGTTACAAAATTAGATAAAATAAATATGCAGGTTAGTATATAATAATATTTTCTTTCACTTTATAGAGCGTGAATGAGCTTGTGTCTACAGCTGTTGCTGTGAAGGAAACTGGAAGACTGAGAAACTTTCTCGTGAAAGATGATGTGACAAAATCTGAAATTATTTGGTGCTCAAGTCAACATGTAGTGAGCGACTGAAGTCTACTTTGGAGATAGTGCTAGCAAATAATTGGATCACTTGCATTGCAGCTGACCTTGTGGATCGCCAATTCAATAGTGTGTGTAACCAACCCGATTTTTTGGAAAAAATGAATGCTTTTTCAAAACAACATGATAGACTAGACACATTATGGATGAGTATTCTTCCAAGTAGTGATGACAACCATAAGTTGGTATTATTTCTCAGATTGATACTCATTCTTTCTCATGGGAATGCCAGTTTGGAAAGAGGTTTTTTGATAAATCGAGAATGTATTGTGGAAAACCTAAATGAAGCTTCTCTCATTGCACAAAGGCAGATTTATGTTTCAGTAAAGCAATTGGTGGGATAGAGAAGGTAGACATTACCAAGTCTTTGATTCATTCTGTCCGCAATGCTTGTTCAAGATGTATAGGCCTTTGTGATTGATATAATAAATGTAAAAATTGCCATTCATTGAGGTGAAGTGGGGGAAAAGAAGTCAGGGAAATTTAGACAAAAGTTTCTGGAAAACCTGGAAAAGTCAGGGAATTTTATAATAGAAGTTCTGTAGCCACCCTGCAGCTATTAAACTCACCAAACAAAACATGATCTAAAGAGAAGATTGATAACACTACAAGTTTTAAATTCAAGTCCAAAAAGAAATATTTAAATCGAAAAATAATTTTGAAAAAGTTTATATAAAAAAAATTAATCAGGCCAAAAAATAAATTTAGCTTAAATTTTAGTTACTAGGTAGCAGACGCTACATGCCTTAATAAGCAAAGACTATTCCAAAAGATCTGGTTAAGGCCACATAAACGTTAATATATACCATTAGTCCCAGAGAGGGGAGGGGGGTGACTAGGAACCTAGGAGGGTGGTACCCTTTGGGTCACATGGAAGGGAAACGCATGACAAAACACATGCACCCGATACTAGCATATTCTCTGATGATCTAAACACTTCTTTCAGAGACAAATAAAACTTACCAGAACTCTCTCTATTTCTCTCGAAAGCACTAGCAATCAACATACTCTCGGATGGCCAACTTTAGAACCTCGGCAGCGCCACTCAGTTAGCCGAGGTGTGTGTTGCCAGTCGGTCATGTTAGCGCGCGTGGATCCGGAGTTCGGTATTGATAGTGGAATGGGTCAACTCGAGTAAGTAGATAATTTCATCTTTACTTGTAGTAATCATCTAATATTGTTTTTGTAGCTAGGCACGACACTACACGCTAAGCTCTAGGTTTTAGATTCACGACTTTTGTAGCACTTTATAAATATCAATGATTATCACTCATTGCTAGAAGACGATTATGATACTCTTATTGCGTCTTTTCTAAGGAAGTAAAGCTTATACACAATACATGGAAAACCATGATTCACAAAATACAAATGTTGAAAAACTTGGATTACAAGCATATTATAAGACTTTCTATGTGTTACATATTTATACTCAGCAATTCTCCATATTATTCCCATGGTTGTGATCAACTGTCTGGTACATTTCCCATTTTGGTCAGATGTAAAGGTGGTTACAAAAACTCTACCAGCTATAGATATGGGTGTTATTATTCAAGGTTATTTTTTATGAAATGGTGAATGGCATGTGTTTATTGCTGATAATGAAAAAACAAATTTTTTAAAGAGTAGAAAATGATGTATTTACAATACCAAATAAAGCTACTTGCCCCAAATATGACTGAGGCAAGTAAGTGTCTCAAATATTGCTTTGAAAAATAATAATGTTTTTAAAGCATTAGCAAACCAGCCTATTCTTTAAAGTCTCAGATGTGGCTTATTGAACTCGAATGTAACAACTCCTATTTGACATTAAACTTTGATGTAAATTGAATGTGACTTACTTCATTAGTTGAAACAATAGATTTTTACCTTTGTATGTTGGCTTAGATCTTATTTTAGGTTGGCTGACTTTTTGAGTGATTTGGTTAAAGAACTGTTAATTTGGAAAGTTGGCCAGATTGGAATGCTACCTTATGTTGAGAAATGTCTTGTAAAAGAATAAAAAAGTTTAACACGCATGACTCTACTCATTATTTATTTAATACTTTCCCCTGTGTGGGCCTATACTAGGTTGGCCGAAAACCTGGAATAGTCAGGGAATTTGAAAGCTAAGAAAAAGTCAGGGAATTTGACTATGAAAAGGGAAAATTAGGTACTCATTATTTTATCAAAACAAGAGAAACAATAATATTTTGTTGGCTCATTTTCTTTATTGTATTTTATAGCAATAACAGATAAAGTGAACTAATAATAACCTTCAGACACATTGTGTTGCTTTGGTTATTTTCTTAAACTAAACCAAGGTCATCTAATGCACATGCGTGTAAACTTTGTTTAGGATTAGGTGGAATGGGAGTGCACAATCAAATTCACGGGACAATATTCGATCAAGTATTTCATTATGTATTCACTTGCATGAATAATGAACAAAAAACTAAAGCAACAATATTGTTCTGATTTGTTCCTTGTTAATCTTAACAAATTACGGGCATTTGAGCCTAGACCTCCCCATCACTGGGACTGACACCTTTGTCAATGTGCTCATCAGTACAGGTCACAGACAATTAATATCAGTTCAAACATGTGTGATTGAAGATCTATCCATGCTTATTGGCTAACATTTACATAAACAGGGAAAATTAAAAATTTTGTATGGAAAACCTGGAAAAGTCATAGGATTTGAAAAAGGAATTTCTGTGGCCACCCTTTATACATACTTAACATTTCGCAATAATGAACTTACATTATGAAAGCAATACTTCTTCTCATTGTATGTTTATTAAGCGTAGTTGCATCATTCACACCCAGTGAGGTTCAAAATGCTGAATCATGATGTGTGTCTTACAAGAATAAATTCAGTCATTGTTGTCCCTCATTACAAACCATAAGTGGAACCTTTTCAAAACTACATGGCGCAGTGAACGGCATTTTTCAATGTGAATAAAACTGAGGAGAGTGAGAAAGTCCCTATGTTTATAGTTTTAATAGGGGCAGAGCTGTATACTGTACTAAAAAAAAAAGTTGGTTGCCAGTTGATCCTCTAATAAAGTTATATGGAGAGTTGGTTAGTGTGTTGGAAAGAATTTTTTACCTATAAAGTTAATTCCATAAGAATGCTTAAAGTTCTGTCACAGGTGTCAACTTGTTGGTGAGTCCATTTCTGATTTTGTTATGTCATTCAAACAGATTGTGTCAAGTTATGGTTTCAGAATTTTTTATACCAAGCGCTTGGGGATAAGTTGATATTTGACATTTCTTAATTCTTAGTTAGAATGTTATTGGCAGAACCATCATCAGTGCATTTTGAAGATGCTAGTAGAATTGACAAAGATTTTGAGACTATTTTTGCTCAGTCTAAAGAAATGATGCAAATGTCGAATCAGGTCAACAACATCTATCAAGTGGGAGAAGAAGATGATAATAATTGTAGGGCAAGTTGTTACAACAGGGAAGTTAGGAACACTCAAGGCCCGAAAGGAAAATTTGAAAATTTAAACCCATAAGGAAACCGTGTAAGCATACAGTTTAACCTGTGGAATAACCGTTACAACTACACTGTACTGAAGAAAGTGTAATTATTGTGGGCATTATAATTATAATCAAGAATACTGTAAAACAAATAAAACTTAATTGTTGGATGTGTTGGCCACGTGGGGAGATACTTATTATTTTATTTAATGCTTTCCCCTGTGTGGACCTATACAGCAAATGAGAGGGATGTATTTAAAGAAATGGAAGTGCTACACTTTACTTGGAATGTAATTGTCTTGAGGTTATTGTGTGATTTACCTGCATTATAACGTTTCCTTGAAACATTATAATGGACGTTCCCCAGGCCGGGCTCAGAAAAGGACATTTCTTGTAACCCCAGGTCCTAGCAGCCCCAAAAAAGAACAAAGTAGATAATTGCTCTTAAACATGTTATTGAACAATCAAAGGTAAATTAATTTAATTACAATTAGCATATCACAGAATGAATAGGGAAAGGACAGTCCAGTAATGGAGAGTACATCCCTATTCATACACCCATCAGGGTGGCATTAAATCATTAGATAAAATATGAAGTCGTTATATGATCAACCTGATGGAAGTAAATAATGAAATTAATAAACGATATATCAAAGCCCAAATGATGGCAATAAACATTAAGTTAAATATGGAGTTTTTATACACTCCACACAATCAAAAAAGAAAGATGAATTTACTTTTTAAAACTGCTCATGTCATCATAGCGACCTCTGGTGAAACATTAAATAATAAATATCCCTGCACCATGATGACTTTTAAATATTGAATTAGCTCTTAACATACAAACACTACATAGTGGCCTCAAAAGGACACGTTAACAAAACACACAAAAGTGATCCAAGAAATACAAATATTTAGTTTATAATAATTTAAATCCAAACACTTATCATTTGTAAGAGGTTAAGTGTTTATATGCGACAACTTCTTTGTCGAGGGTTCAACTTTATAATTTTAAAAAGGCCCTCAAAAGGGCAGTTTCTTATCTCTTTGTTTTGGGTCTTTTTGTGGCTTCTCCCCTTAAGAAAGGTTGGCACTTCCTGTCAACCTTTAGAGTGTTGTGCTAGATGGGACTTTATCCCATTCCCTCTTTTTAAGCAAGACTATTTGAGGATGGCCCTTAAAAGAGCAGTTTCTTATCATTTTGCTTTGGGTGAACATTCTTAAGGAGCTTTTCTCCCTGAGCCGCGGCTTTGATAAAGTGTCCCTTCTCTTGTTAAAAGGGCATTTCATTAGAATATCCTTGCTCAATATTATTATAAATGTGTAACGTTGTTCTTTTTTATTGAGTTTTCACCCCCTCATGTATGTTTTGGGGCCGTATGCCTATTTGTCACCTGCCTTTAGTAAGTCCTTATGTAAGTATATACCACGCCTGAGTATTATTGGTCAATAAAACACATGTTTAAATTGACCTGCGCTTTTCTTCATTTTGCCAATTTGTTGCTTGGTAGAAAGCGACACTAGCACTGCCAGGTAGCAGGTGAAACTGGTTAGGAACTTGTAGCACTTTTAAGGATAGTGTTTATTCGATGTGTACCAGGATGCTGTTGTGTAGTGAGAGGGATATCTTCAACTTTTTTTTGGAGGTTAATTGTCTGTCGTCTCTGGAGAGTGCTCTGTAGATTTTGTTGTCTAGTAAAAGCTTGGGGAAGCCTCTGATTTCGAAAGCTGCGAAGAATTTGATTGTTTTCAAGGAACATTGAAGAAAGGAAGATGACACCTTTGTGCAATGGATTCTTCTCGCATTTTTCGTCTTTCCCTAGTTGGGTTTTCTTTAATAAATTTAATCTTATTAGTGTATTTTCCTTTTTTCTTTATTTTTATCAATTTCCATCAAAATAAAATTAAATAGTCATTTGTCCACCTCGATTTTAAACAAATAAGAATAATAGTTGGTAACCATAATCCTTAACAAAATACACACACATAAAAATATCCTGTTTTAAATTTGGTGTTGAGATTATGATATTAATAAACTTTGTTTAAGAGAATATTATCAAAGTGACTTGAGTGTTTGTCTAAATAATTATTTTTATCTTTAAATATATTTCAGTAAAACCTATGATGCTTACCATTTTTATATTATTTATTTTGAAAGTGACTTATTTATCTCAGTATCTAGTTATTTATTAATCTAAACATTTTTAATTCATTACATGCATCTTTGCTTTTAACATGAAATATATTTGTATTTCTCAAAAAGTCTCCAAATATTTTATAATGAACATAGTTGATGTATTAAGGTCTTGATTAATTTCTCACCCATGTGCTTTGTAAAGGTATCACCACAGAATAAACAGATCTTTTGAATATATTGAAATATCTTTTAATTTCTAAACTAGATGTTTACATTGGATTGTATCCTTAACAGCCCCCACAATACTTTAATGTAGATAGCTGTAGGAAAATACAACTGTATCACTCCCTTTAGCCCCAAGCATGTATCTAGTTATACCCATTGCCAGAGAGTATTATAATACAAAGTTTTAATTTGCTTTAAAAATTAGATTAGAGTTTTAATGTTTCTGTAACTGTGTCAAGGGTGCCCATTTGGGTTTTCTAGATGGGGGGGAGGGGGGGGGGCGGATTAGAGTCCCATATGCAGGGAATGTGTCTTTGAAAGAAAATTTCAGGTATTTAATCTTGTAGGAGAGAATTTTAGAGCATCTGAACGTAATTCTGAGCTAATGATATGAGTTACAAGAGCCCATTTCTGAAGAAGAAAAAAAATTTCTTAAAATTAACAAAACATAAATGTAGTTGTAGCTGAACTCATTGAATAGTAACATTATATTTTTCCCAAGTTAATTGAACAGAACATAATGAAAAAAAAAGCCGTTGAAGCGGGAATGGAAGTAAATCTCCATTCTATCATTTTTATCTGTTAACTCAGAGTGTGCTGATTCAAAGTTGTTGATAGCAAATTTCAGCCAAATTTCAAATACACAATTTTATTTTTTCATAAAAATTAACCCCCTTTATCGCCCATGCACTGCGTATAATACATCCGGATAAAACTGTACATGTTAACTCTTTTTTTACTTTGCTAGAGCTTAACTATAAAATCAATTGTGTTAAAAGTTTTCAAAATAACTCTAGCTAGCCCCACTGATATTTTAATATAGTAATTAACATAGAATCTAGTTTTCAAATTCTAAAGATGGTTCATTATTTCAGTGCTACATTTTCCAATGGGGGAGCCTTACGTCATGAGTTTGATTTCAAGGGTGTTGTGGACACTATAAAACCAGAAAATCTATCTTTGGAAATAGCCACAGATCATGCTATAGAAGTAGGAGCTGAAGATGTAATGCAAATCAGTCTGAGTGACAATCTACCAGGTCTCCAGGTTGGTCTGAATTTGATGCATTTTTACATGTATAAAAAATAAATAATTTATTATCATTACCAATTTGGTTAGACTTATTCCTGACATTTTAACTGTCAAAAATATGTTGTTAAGTAACTTATAATTAATTTGCAGACAGTTCTGCTTAAAATTACTCTTTAACCTTCTTTAGGTTTGTGGTAAATAGTTTTACCACATCGAATAAATCACAATATCGTCTGACTAAGCTGAATGAATTTAGCGCTTATTGAATATTTCACTATTATCTAATAAGGACTACTTTAAAATAATTACCAAGCCAAGTAACTTCTTGAAACCATTGGTTAAAACAAAGAATATATTTTGTGGTAAACTGATTACCACCTAGCATTGAGGTATATTTCACTTTTATTTTCAAGACTTTTGGCACAATTTTACTTTTTTACTGATTGTTGTATGCTATTTGTTTTTATCTGTTTATTTACATGGCTCCTACTTGTCCTATATTTATATGATTTTAAGCTCATTTTGGGCTTTCATAATTTTTTTGTATTGATGCTTATTAAATAAATAAAATATTTAGGAGTAGATTAAAAAAAAATGAATCAGGTAGTTTTGTATTTGAGTTGTTTAACGTGGACTTTCTGAACTTACTGATATATCAGCACACAAAAATATCTATGAGTGAGAACAAAAGGTCCCACCAGTCTTGACGGGAAAGATATGTTCACATACCTTCCAGGGTTCTTTTACACCCCAAAATTGACATGGGACCGACGGCTTTACTTCCCCTCTGAAGGGAGTTGTGCTACAAATTTTTATCGCTCAAGAAAAATATGTTGACCTCAGTTGGGTTTTAACCCACAAACATCGGGTCCTGAGGCGAGCCCTTTACCCCAAGACCACCGTAGTCAACTAAAACAAGTAAAACATATAGAGGTTTGGGCATGGCTGTCACAGATATGTTGAACTGACTTATTAAATATTTACTGATTTTCATAAATAATTTACTCCAGTAATTCTTTGTTTCTTTACCTTTTCTCACTCTGTACTGTACACTTCAGACACATCTCCTACATGGCGAGTAAGGTGGCTAGTGCTTGATTTACTTGTATACTTTAATTTGGTAGTTTCCAATCAATGTAGTGTATTGTAAGGTCCCTTTCATTCGAGCTTGTGTTAGATGGTTCATGAGAGTATAAGATATTAGTAGGGCATTGTGTCTCATAGCCATTCTCACGAGTACGCGTGATTGGTTGGCTCTCCCTACCACTAGCAGGGTATTGAGTCTTTGGTAGCCTTTCACACGAATGCATGTGAGCTAAAGCTGTGTTTCAAGTTGCACCTTGTGTTAACAGTGTGAACATCAGCTGCAATAACGATAGTAATTGGCTGAAAAATACCTTTAATTTGGCTTAAAATGTTAATGTCTTATTTCCTGGAGCAAATAATTAAGAATAATATACAGATTATCAAAAGATGATACTGACACATGGAAATAATTAAAAAACTTTACATTGTCTTCTCTAATTTCATTGTATAAAAACAGCCATTAATATCTTTAAAATAATTATTTGATGCACCCACAATTTTTTTCTTTTGTTTTTATCTTTTTAATTTAAAAAAAAAGTGTTACAACATTAACTTATTCTAGTTTGTGTATTGTAGGTATCGGGAGGGGGGTGTTTAAAGTGTCCTATACATTTTTCAAATATGTCCCATATTTTTCCATACTAAGGGTGGTAACCCTGATTATACTTTAAGTTCTATTTTAGAAACCTATTATTGTATTTATTTTATTTTTTTATTAGTAAATGGAATGTAAATAAATATAAAGTTAATCAATAGTGGTGTTTTACTTCTTAAACATTCTAGGTTTATATATTTTTAATATCTTTATTATTTTATCAATATGGAATAATAACATACCATTAGAATGGTTGGAATGTCTTCTATTAGAATAATATTTCATAATTTGAGTGGTGTGAAGCGCTTAGATAATATTTTGATAAGCATTTCCTAAGTGACTGAGGTTATTTTTTTTTCCTGTAAAAATGAGTTTATGTTTAGGCTAGCATAAATTTGATAGATTTATAAATGATTTATCCTGGCAAACACATAATTATATTATTAATGCATAAAAACAATATACTAGGACTAAAATAACCCTTTAGTGTGATTTTTATATATATTAGGGGTGTACCAATGCGGATACTGATGAATCGTTATCAGGTGATTATTAGTGCATCGGCAATTAATCGTAATTGTCGATTATTATGTCGATTAATCTTTTTTTTTAAGGAAAATTTAAATAAAAATTTTCTAACTAGGAGTTTAGTGGTCAAAATCCCCCCCAAAAAAACTTATATACTCACTGCATGTGGGCTATGCATATACACACTGCATCTGGGTTGCGGTCTATGCAAAGATTAAATAACCAGATAAAAAATATAAGTTCATACCGTTGGTTAGACTAACAATCAAGTTCCAACTTTCACCGGCAATTCAACAAATATATCTTTGTATTAATTACATTAACTGTTATCATTCTCTTAAGCATATTTGCCAATACTTATTAACAAATAATCGATAATCGGGATTAATTGGTGTAAATTATTATAATATGAACAATTATTTTAAACAATCGGTAATCGGTTTTACTGAATCGGTACACCTTTAAATTATAAAGAAAATGGAGAACCTCAATGATGACCAAATTTATGAAGCACTCAATGCTCTTATGGACAAACAGGCTGTAGATTTGGATATCGGAGGTGACTCAGGCACTGAAGTTTTTATTCCGCATGATGCATCTACCTCATAGACCATTTTGGATAAAGAGGTGTTTTTTTTTTCTGAGGAAGAATTAACACAACGAGGTCTTGACCCTGCTGACCCATCTAGATCAAGAGAAGGAGACAGCAATATTGATGACTCACAGAATCAAAATGAACAAGTGAACCAACAGCATTTAAATTTCAAACATTTTCTAAACCATTTGGAATAAATACAGAAATAGATATTTTAAGTCACCTCTATATATATTTTGTGTGTTCTTTGATACATTTTTATTAGAACATATGATTAATCAAAGCAATTTGTACGCTGATCAAAAAGGAAAATCTTTGAACATGGCTGTTGAAGACTGTTGAAGAATTTTACAACGATTGGTGACCTTAATGTTTGCAAGTGGAAAGACCGTGGTAAAAAAGGAGTTTGTGTAGCCAGCAACATACATCAAGGAGATTTAAAAAAAAGTAGTGCTAAGATTAAATAAAGAATAGGTCAGAGCTCCAATCCAATGTTCTGTGTCAATTGCTGAATACAATAATGTATATGGGTGATGTTGTTCATTTTAACCAACTCCATGCCAACTACAGCATTGCTTGGAAGTCAAGAAGATGGTAGTTGAAAATATTTTATTATTTGAATTATGCAGCAATAGTAAACAGCTAAATTCTTTACAAAACCACGTTGATTCAGAAAGATAATAAAGAAAAATCATTGTCTCATTTGGTATTTCGGTCTATTTTAGTTAATCAGCTAATATCAGAGTTCACTTGAAGAAATAAGTCAGGACTTGCAACATCATATTCATTATCTATTTTACGTGGAAGTAAACGAGGTAGCTCATGTGGAAGACCCACAGTTGAAAATACTGTGAGACTTGTGAAATATTAGTGAACACTTACCAAAGAAAAGGACTTGGCGAAGATGTACATTTTGTAGTACCAGGAAACAGCAAAAAAAAAAGTCAAATGTTTTATGCACAGTTTGTAAAGTATACCTTTGTCTATCCTGCTTTGAACTGTTCCCTGAAAATAATTAAAATATTAATATTTAAGGTTAAATTGATCATTTCACGGGTGCATGATAAAAATAGCTTTAGTAATAAGAAATAAGACTTGAGACAGATGTTTAGTTTCTTTTTAAAAAAATCTTAAATAGTGTGTGTGTAAAATAAATATTTGGAGTAATATTATTAAATAGTGTTACTGCAGATGTGGTAAAAATATTAACCACAGTCCAATACCAGGTTTGTTCGTGAAGTAATTGGTCTGTGGTAAGTATATTTACTACTGTTTATCACCAACATTGAGAACATTAAAATATATCTTCAAAAGCTGTGATTAGTAGGTACACTTAACAGGAAAAGTATGAACTTAAGATTTTTTGGTTAAAAAAAATGTCCTGCCCTATAAAGGGTTTAAGAGAATTATTTGTGGGAAAATAATTTATTAGTGCTTAGTCAGTTTAATACTTAGTACAAACATGGTATAATAGTTATTATATTTATATACTCTATGGCAGGCTTGTCCAACTTCAAGTAGGTTGTGATCTACTATCCAGCATCAAAATTGGCAATGATCTACCACATTCTTCCATTGTCATTCTTCAACTTAAACAAACATATTCTATTTGGCTGAGCTTATGGTAAAAATAATAACAAATGATAGTCGATTTCCACAAAACCTGAAAAGTTCGTTATAAATCAACATGTATTTGAAAATACATGCTTACCTCTGTAATTAGTGTGACGCCTGGGTTCGCATTTCCTTCACCATCTGTTGGATATCAGGCAAGTACTGAGAGAGGGCCAGCTTCAGGGAATCCTGGAGGTGCTCATCATTCATGTTGAAATGTTGCTTACTCTTTGTCATTTTGAGATATGAAAATGTGGATTCACACAAATAAGTTGAACCAAAATATGAGTGTAAAATTTCACTGCATCTTCTAAAATTGGGAAATTTTTTATCTAGGCATGAACTTTCGAAATGATTCTTCTCCTGAACGGGCCTTGAGAAAAATGTCATTTTTCAGAGTTAATATCTCATTTTCAAGAGAGTTTGCTCAATGATAGTGACTGCAATTTCTTTAGTGTCCAAATCGGATTAGAATGGAAATAACATGTTCTCTACAATTGATTCAATTTCTTGGAAGTCACTGAATTTCTTTTCGAACTCCTGAATAATAGAACCACTTTTGGTCACATACTTTTCTGTCTGAAAAACAGTCAGGATTTTTTTCCAGATGATCCTGCATATTAGGTAAGTAATCAAGGGTATTGATTGTAAGGTCAGTGATCATTAGCTTAAATTTAGTTTTCTAAGCTGAATCTATGCTCATCACCTCTCCAATGTATTTCCCTTTACCTTATATTTTAGGTTCATATCACTAGTTTCAGCAAGTAAAGCCAAATCAAAGAACCAATCTTCATCTTATAACTAAGCATACTCATCTCCCCTGTCCTTCAAAAAGGATATTATTTCTCTCAACAAACTGTGAAACCTTAGCAAACATTTGTGCCTACTAAGCCACCTTACATATTTGTGTAAAATTATGTCCTGTTTCCTTTGCTCAAGAGTGAGATTTAAAAGCCGCCCTTGAAGTGATTTTTCACTAATTGAATTTACAGTTTCATTGTCTTGCTGGTGAATGATACAGTGGTATGCAAGGAAGTCAGGGAAATTGTCATGCTGTCGACAAAGAGCAATAAATCCAATAAACTGACCTGTCATGGCTTTTGCTCCATCAGTAGTGATGGAAACAAGGTTTTGTAATGAACGGTACATTTAGCCTTTTGACAAAGGAATAGAAAGAATTAAATATTTCCTGACCTGTAGTTCTTCCTTTTAAATAAACAATCCCAAGTAGTACTTCTTTGATGCTGAAATCTTCAAATACCATATGACTATAACTAAGTATCTGAGCCGTGTCACTGATGTTTGTAGATTCGTCCAATTGGAGTGAGAAAGCAACACAATTGGACACATCTTTCAACAGCTTTTTGCTTATCTTTTTTAACTTTTTCACCATTCACCGCACGACCATGTTTATTGATAGTTGAAGATCTTGGATAGCAGCTGTGATCTTTTTATTTTTAAATCCTTCAAAAATATTATCACTCTTTTACAAACTCGCCTTCGGTGAGTGGTTTGCAATTTTTAATGATCAGGTTACTCACCTTGAAGGACGAAAGGGTTGCATTGTTAGAATGTGAGCTAGGTTTTACCAGTAATTGTTGCTGAGCAGTTCATTTCAATTCAAGTTCTTTGAACAAGTTTACGAATTTCACTTTTGAGTGGAAAATTAACATCAAATTTACCACAGTGAAGAGCATTATAATGACGTTCCAAGTTATTATTTTTTGGCAAGGACACTGAGGTGTTACAAACTAAACAACACTTTTCTTTCACCTTCACAAATAAATACTCAATTTCCATGTGGAAATTTGTATTAATTGTAAAGTACTAGTTACCCATTAGCACTTACACTCAAAATACCTTATTTATGATTATCACTATAAATCCAAGAACTAATAAATTCTAATAATGTGTGTCAGATATAAACTCACTGTAAAATCATGTTCCTGAAAACGCCCAAATTTAAGGAATGTTTGCCCCAGCTGACTGTTCTACACTTCCTAGAGGAAGTTCAACACACATCTTGCACGCTTGCCAGATTTAACTGTAATGATGGTCCTCTCCCCAATGTTGTCGTCAGCGGCCGTCTCCAAGTGCTAGTTGGCGTTCTGCTTAATTCTATCACCCCCCTTCCTCCTTGTGGATTTCCCTTTCCTGAAACGTCAGTGCATCTTGTTTAAAACCGCCACCCCTCGCTTCATATTTTATATTCTTTTGTAACAATTCGTCAGAGGAACATCCTATAAGCTATCAAGGACCAGTGGACTAACAAGCGGGGATCACGATGTTTGACGTGTCGGTCTCACCTCCTCGCTGCAGATGAAGTAAAGTCTGTGATTATGAAAATTTACCTTTAGTAATTTTTGATAGGGTCTTCATGATCTGTTTTTTCTATGTCCATAAGACATAGTTTTGAATTTCAGGGTTTCTGATCTGTTTTTCTATGTCCATAAGACATAGTCTTAAATACCTGGGCCATAACCAGACGCCCTATACTGTATGGCCATGTTACAGCTAGTCTAACTCTTTAGATCAAAAAATGGTGGGGATCAGGTAATCTTTAGCTTTGTTCCATGACCTAGTTTGGTCTTTGACTGATACCCGTCTCTAATCTTTCTATTGTTGTACCTTTGTACGGTCTGCAACTCATGGGTACGCTACTAGTCCAGAGTAGTGGCCTGCGTGGTTTTGTTTATTTTGTTCGGCCACCTTCATGTGCCGCTTGAATTAGTTAATGTTTAAGTGTTGGTAGTTGTTATAGTCTGTGTCCAGACTTGTGTTGAAATTTAAATATCCTCTTGAATGACCAGGCGGTACTAATGAGGAATAGACTGGTTATAGTATCTTTACAGCCTATATTCCTGGTAACTCGCCATTAACTATTTGTAAACTTATTGTTCCTCTTATAGGAACTTGACCTTTGTGTCTCATAACTCAACATGGAGTTAACTCATGCTTGCTAGCTCATTTAACTACCAACATTGTAACTCTTTAAACTAGGACTTTCTAGAATTGGGTATTGTTAACTATTATTCTTTTATATACTTATTAACTAACTGCAAGGCTCGAGTGGTGTGATGTATTGTTGTTTTACCTTAAATCAATAATTGCTTCCAATTTAAATTGCCGTTGTGTCAAGGCAGACACACCTTCATTTTAGAGTGTGTGTTTGTTCTACTTTAACGAGTTACACCCTTTTCTGATAAAGACACAACCATAATTGTCATGGTTGCAGGTCAAACAAAGGTGCTTCACACCTAACGCTACCAATTGGGTCAACGATGTCTAAAGTAACAGATATAATTCCCATCAATAAACAATGTAATGTTTTGTATATGATCTCGTCAAACCATTTGTAATACTTCCGACTGTTTTAATTTAAATAAACAGATATGTTAAACTTTATCTCTCTTAGGTGTAATCATTCCTATCCTTCTTTATATATCTTTGTAACTGTATTCATCACTTTTTCTGTCAGATAGGAGAAGCAGCGATACATAATGTATGGCGTAGGATGACAATAAAACTCAAGGGGAAAAAACCACGAATATCCTTGATTAGACACGTACACGAAAGAAAAAAGCACTGGTTATATTACACACATCTACACGACGGGTGAGCTCCCTCTCCAAAATGAAGCAATACTGTATTGCCGCTTCTCCTATTTGATAGAAGAAGTGACAATACAATAACAAATAAATACGATAGGATGCAAAAAAAACAACATAAGAGAGGTATACAAGTTTCCCAAATTAGTTTAATATTGTCAAAATAAGGCGGAAATATTACTCAAGCGACGTTTCCACTCGTCAGCAGCAGTGTCGTATCAAGGTTACAAAACAAGAGAATAGGATAGGTCATAAAGTGTCAAAGAATAAGTGAATATGCAAGTCAACATTAAGTTTAATTAACAACAACCTTAACAACAATTACCGGCCGGGGTTCAATCCTCGGTCCCGGCACAGATTTATCTGATTACCAAACCCTTCCTTCACCTCTGACAAGACAACTTGTGAATGTGGGGAATGCCAGGCCTCCACCGTGGTTCGGATTCCACGTTAAACTGTAGGTCCTCCATTTCATTTCATCTCACAATCACCCTACCATTACACATTAGCGTAAGTGTGTATAACCCGAACGGGTAGTAAGACGCGGTGCTAATAATAATAATAATAACAACAACAACACGATAATGTTTAGACGTATTCCAAACAGAAGTTAATTTGCTACAATCAAATAAGTGAAATAATAAACACAGGTCGAAGAGCTACTCCAAATGAGACTCTGGCTAAGTGAGTCACTCAACCCTTACATCACTTAGACCACCAACCAACGTCGGAAGTTTTCAAAAACACTCCTTTCCTAAACTAGGTTTCGAGATTCTTTCTAAAACAAAAGATTAATAATCAACTAAACCTCACTCAGGCAGACATGGATGGCTAATACAACATGGCAACAAAGGAAGTTTGTTGTAACTAACTACCAACACATATGAACTATAACTTGTAGAGTTACAACAACAACAATGAACAATCCTAATTTAGGAAGTGAGTGTTCTTAGAGCTAGTGTCACAAGTTAAGATGAGTAGCAACATGGTGCATTCACTATTCTCGGACATCAGACCTAAGGTCAGTAGCTAGGGAAAGCGGTCACTTTGGCTTCAAGGCCCAGACACTGAACAGTTGGCTTGTTGCAAATCAGAACAGCCAGAATTATTAAAACAACCTATATAAGCAACAATAGAGTACATTACTACAGATGAGTGAAGCTCAGAAAAGCTCTCCAACAGCGCCTGAGTGGGGCTGGAAACTATCACTAAGTTTATACGCGGACCACGCCAGAAGGGCTGAGGCATATCCACAAGTTGCACACCCCAACTAGTGTACTAAACAAATAATATCAAATATACTACTCCTAATTACCTAATAAGGTTTAGAAATTAGGCCTTGATCAACCAAACTTTAACTTTCTCACCAAGCTGAGCCATTGACTGAGACAAGGTCATACAGCCTTGGGAGTGAGACTCACTCCAGTTAAACTACTGGCCATATGAACCATGTAGGGAACTTACTTCATGATACAATGATTCAACTTGTCATTGACTTAGAATTAAATAACCTAACAGACATATCAAGTACTTCTTAATGTGTGGAGCTAAAGTAGAAACTACAAGTCATATGGACTGTCCAGTGCAATTTGAAACTTTAAACAACAAACACAACTTATTGTTGACATGGCTTAAAATTAAATAACCTAACAGACATCTTGTACTCCTCTAACTTTGTAATGTAATACCCCATTGATGTTTACGAGCCCTACTACCAACCTAAAACATATGATAACCTACATAACTAATTATTGTGTTCAGCACACACTGTTGAACATTGACAATACATAGTTACGCCTCCCAGACTATGTGTCTCGCTGGCGAGTCCAACCGAACCATCCTGGCCAAGGCTGTGAACTGGTGAGCTATTCTTCTGAATGTTTGACCGAAGCCGTCTCTTGCTGATCCACTAATGTGGAGTCCAAATGTGAAGTCCCGATATGAAGTCCAGGTCTGTGAGCTAGGTGTTATATATGAGCTGAATCGACACGCTAGGGGATCAGGGTGGGGTAGCCTTCCAGCATGTTCTCCAAAGGCTTAGAATAAATATGTGCCACATAGATAATTGTAGAGTGGGGTGACGTTACATGCGCACCCAAACGAGCAGTCAGCTGTTGAGTGTCAAGCAGGCCGGAATCGAAAAGAAATCAGTGCTCGCCCATATTGTTCTTCCAACACCGGTCCTCTCCAATGGAGTGGTATGTAACACAGCTATGTTGGTTTTATTCCATGCTGTATTAATCATCTATTCAAACAGGTGCAATTGTATGGACTAGGACTAATAACCCGCTACATTACAAGTTCTAAGACGTGATAATATAGAAAGCATTCCATTGTTTATTGTTAGGAATTATTTGAGTAACTAGTGACATTGTCCCAAACGGGATTGTTTGGTGTGAAGCACCTTAACTTGACTTGCAACCAAGACAATTATTGTTCGGTATTAATAATAAAGAGGTGTATCTCATTAAAGAAGAACAAGCGCACATTCTAGAATGAAAGTGTGCCAGCCAAAATACTACTGTAATTTAAGTTGAGGGAACAATTAAGTTGAGGATATGCAATAATACACAACACTACTCTAGCCTTATGTCCACTAGACTTTAACCCGACAAACAGGGATAAGAAAAGTTGTTAAACAATATCTAAAACTAGAAAGTCCTAGTTTAAGGAGTTACAGCGATGGTACTAAAATGAGCTAGCTAGCGTGAGTTAACTCCATAAAGAGTTAAAAGATATAAAGGTCAAGTTTCTAGCATTGGAACTGTAAGTTTACAAATAGTTAAAGGAGAGCTACCAGGAATCGAGACTCTAGAGATAATATGGCCAGCCTATTCCTCATTAGTACTGCCTGGTCATCCACTAGTGTAATTAATTCACAACAAGAGTCTGGAGACAGACTATAACAATAGCAAACAGTTAAACCATTAACAGAGCCAAGCAGCGTATGAAGGGGGCCGAACAAAATAAACAATACCGCTCAGGCCACCACTTCGGAATAGAAGGATACCCACGAGGTGAGCACCTTACATTGGTACAACAATAGGTAAACTAGAGACTGATATCAGTCAAAGACCCAACTAGGTCATGGAACAAAGCTATGGATTACATGAGCTCCCCTTTTTCCTTTATTCCTTGATCTAAAAGGTAAAACCATGTGGAAAATGGTCACACAGTGTAGGGCGTCGGGTAATCACTCAAATATTTAAAACTAGTCATGTGGACATAGCAAAACAATTCACAATCTCTAACTTTTAAGACTATGTCATATGGGCATAGCAAAACAGTTCATAAACTCTCTCAAAGAGAGTTAACTTTAAAACTATGCCATATGGACATAGTGAAACAGTTCACAAACACCCTATCAAAAGTACTAACTATTAAATTAAATCATATCAGATATTATTACATTATCTGCGGTGAGGAGGTGAGACCGAAACATCAAACATCGTGACCACAACTTGAATGCTGACCAGTTCATGAAGTCTCCTTGAATGCTCTTTCGACGAGTAGTTAGAAATGACCAAAAAAACGAAGTGAGAGGTGAGGGTTTATATGTGAAATGGAACTGACGTGTCAGGAGAGGAGCACAAAAGGGGGGGGGGGCGTCTAGAACAATCTCAGAGACTCTAGTAGAGCTTTATTTGGCCGCTGTCCACAGCAAGACGGAGCGAGCCATCATTTCAATCGAGTCTAGCAAGTGGATAAGGTGTGGTTAGTACGCCCTCCAGTTCGAGCTGGCTGTCAACTTAGGCAGGATCCTTGTGAGCTGGGCCGTAATCAACAACATGATTTCACAGTGAGTTAATAATCTCCCACGTCCAATTCATTAATTCTTATATGTAGTGACATGATCATGAATGAGGTATTTTCGTGATAGATTTTTAGCACGTTACAATACAATGTAACATTTGCGATCAACTGAAGTGTCTTCACAGGTGGTTGAATAAACACTATTCTACCACAAGAGGAAAAGGGGGGTGACAAAGCCGATCCACCAACATGAAAAAGGTCAAGAGGCCTGACCTCTGGCGGAATTTCTAAACAACAAAAATTACCACAACATTTTGGATTTTGAAACACGTGTGTGACACCTAGGAAACTTATGGCCCTTAAAGAAATAAATAATATTTCCAGATTTTAAAATATATATTCACATTTGATTTTAACTCAATTTTGAACCCATAGATACTATTTAACAAACATATAACACATGCTATATTTTTAAAATTTGTCACGTACACTGTTAACATAGTAGACTAGACAAACACATAAAGACACTTTTGTATCTGTATAAATGTTTGTAAAAGGGCTCCTACACAATCAGTCAGACTGTTAGTATTATTAAAGTAATAATTAGTACTGACAGTCTGACTGAATGTGTAGGGGTAGTACTGATGGACGAACTTACGAAAATACTGATGTGATCCGAATTTTATGATCATATTGTAATCAGTCCATCAGTCTTCCAAGTGGTGGAAGGGACTGACAGTAATACTGACCATGTGCATGCGCTCATCAGTATTTCCTTCAGTCTCAGTAGCAAACAGACTGCATACACCTTTTTTCTTATCATCCATGTTGTTGCGCGTTGCATGCAGGAGCTGAGATTGATAATAATAAAGACACAAAGACCTACCATGTATGGTCTCATTGTAAATACTGATGAATACTATAGGTCAGACTGTCATTCTTAGGACTTACAGTCTGACTGATCATGTAAGGGCCCTTAGAATGGAGCGCAAGTATTTTTACAGTTTTTATAGAATTGAAATTATTTGGCCAAAATAAATAAAATATTTCTCCAGTAGCAACATAGATTTTAGTTTTCTGTACATGCTAATATCAACAGATCTTGAATATCTGTCAAGGGTGTCCTGGAATTTTGTCAACACTTTTTAAGTAAAGAGAAAAAGTTTTTACAAATTTCCAGGACACCCTTGACAGATATTCAAGATCTTTTGATATTAGCATGTGCATAAAACTAAACTCTATGCTGCTATTGGAGAAATAGTTGATTTATTATGGTCAAAAAAATGTAATGCTATAAAAACTGTAAAATTACTCGCACTCCCTTCTGCCGCACCGCACCTTAAGGCAACTGCCTTAG
The DNA here is from genome assembly GCA_902151445.1 of Timema monikensis. Lineage (NCBI taxonomy): Eukaryota > Metazoa > Arthropoda > Insecta > Phasmatodea > Timematidae > Timema > Timema monikensis. The sequence goes on along the minus strand of CABFVZ010003984.1, from coordinate 14,699 downwards.
TGGCAAACGTCAGTAGAGGTACCATGAGCTCCAGTCCTTACAGGTATAATCACGTGAGACCCCCGTTGTCAAATATTTAATATAAAGAACCACTCTCATATTTTTCCTTATATTCTGAAAACAACACACTGCTTAAATAACTGGGATTATATTGTGTAACTATCGTAGAATCATGGCGCAGACAATATATATGCCTGTTTGTAGCATCAATCATAGTGTATACATTAGGCTACATTTAATATTAAATTAATTGTTTATCCACCTAATTTAGATAAGTAATATATCTATCATTCAGTGCATCATCAAAAATATCAGTACTATAATATATTAGTAACTGTGCCCCACTCTAGTTAGTATTTCTTTCTTTAACATAAAGCATATTATTAAGTATTATTTCAGGACATACAGTATGAATATTGATATGTTTAATTTATCATTTAAAATAATATTTAGTATTCCCTCTCTTCAACAAAATAGTAATTCTCATAATCAACTTCTAAAATACAACATTGATTTGTTAAAAATTACTTTATCTAAGTCTTAGCAGTGCATCATGGATGATCATAGGAAGGGGCCAATTTTCTCAGCATTAGCATGTTTGACATTTTACATGAATGTGTCTAATCTTTACCACTCTTAGTTATAAATCTGTAAGAAGCCAATTATTAACTGTTAAGATGAAAATAGCTTCATATAAAGGACTAATAGGGCTATGTTCACTTATAAATTTCACCTCCTGGAGATACTATAATAATAACTAACCCCCAAGTTAGACTGATATTTTTATTAAATTGGTAAGGTTGGTCACGCTTGATCCTGACCATCTGCCCTGGATTTTGGTCCATTCTCAGTCCAGGTAAATGCTGATCATCGCATTTAAATTCCTTTCCTGTTCCCTTTGTTAATATTGTCATCAGTGGCCAACACTAACATTAGACACTTCAAATAAAAATAATTAACCACAAATCTTCATAAATGTTTCTTTGATCAAATATTTATTACTTATGTAAAGAATACTCTTGACATAAATAAAATCAAGAAAATTGTTAATATCCTTTAACCATTTGAAAATGGTCGCAACCCCCTTCCCTTGCCAGATAAGAGATCAGGAGTGAACAAATTAATAGGATTGAATTTGATTTTATAGGATTTTACTACAGAAGTACTTAAAAGAAACCTGCTTCAGTGGTCAAACTGTTTAAGGCATTACTCTTGTATTAAACTCGCCTGTTGATGACAAGGAGGCCAGGATTCAAATCTTGGTAGGGTCTACCGAGGGTGGTTTTTCCTTAATGGTTTCCCACTCTTCTCCCATGCAAATGCCGGCAGATTACCTCTAAAATGCTTCCTTCCTCATCCCTAACACATTAAAGTAATTCGTACATGTGCATAACCTGGACAGGTAGTAAGATATGCAGATAAAAAACTATGGGGAATGGTTGACAATTAATTAAATAATGTGATGGATATTTGTCTAAAATAGGAGAAAAGTAAAAAGCGAAACCAAATGATTTCTAGGTGCAACCATCATGTCAGCAACTCATGTGATTTTGATTAAGCCTTGATCTCATCTTCGTCGGTCTCCTTATATTTGTGTCTTCTTGTTCATGTCCTGGCATAGCCAACCCGACACTTGGTTTCAGTCAAAGTTCTTTAATTACATAACACTGATTGAAAATTGTCTAAGATACTCCATCTGGCCTCTGCCACTAACACTCAAAATACTTCAAACCTCTTTCTTAGATAATGGTGACCTGGCAGTCTAGGGGTAAGGTGTTGGACTTCTGTGTTGGGGGTCCGGGGTTCAATCCTCGGTCCCGGCACAGATTTAACTGATTGTCAAACCCTTCCTTCACCTCTGACAAGATGTGTATTAATCACAACTTGTGAATATGTGGAATGCCAGGCCTCCACTGTGGTTCGGATTCCACGTTAAACTGTAGGTCCTCCATTCCATCTCGCAATCACCCTACCATTACACTAAGTAAGACGCGGTGCTAATAATAATGATTCTTAGGTAACAATATTTTTTTTATGCCTTTTATTTTTAGAAGCCAAAGAACTGGTCTATTTAACTTTCTCGATTATTTAGAGCCAGCCAATAAAATACAGTTATGTTTTGCCATAACCTGATTCTATAATGTGTGACACACACCGACACACACATGATTGTGAGAATTGCTGTTGTTACTAATTTCTTTATGCTGCTGGTACTAGATGGCTTAATTTAACATTGGTTCACATTACATGATGAGTTTCAGTAAACATTTCTAAATTGCTTATAAACTTAATATATTGTTTCAGTTTGTGTGTGCAGCAGAACAATTTCATCATGTGAAGAAAAAATTGATGGAATTACACTATCAAATTCACTCAGCAGGCCAGATGTACATTGCACGTAACTATGTTACACTAAGTGATACTGAGTTGCAAGCTGTGACCAAACTTTGTGAATGATGTTATGTGCCTTTACGATAATATATTGTGAGGTTTAGAGTGGTTTGTTTAAAACAAGCTTATTTCCATAGATGTTGTGTGTACACACACCTAAAATATCATCTGTTTTGTATAAAATATCACATTAGCTCATTAATAAAATATAAATAGAACTCTACTGGAATATATTTTTAACCTTCAAATTAGAAACATACTATGGGACCGGTCAACACTCGTTCACCCAAAAAAACATGGTATTACAAAAAGAGAGATTGTGACAAAACCGTTCTATGGATTCTAAATCGGTTTTCACCAATGAAAAGGGATTTATATTATCTATAATGAAGACTCTGTATAACTTTTACTAATCATACTAATTAAACTATACAATGAAAAATATTACATTTTTATTAAGTTAAATATTCAAAATTGAATTTTACTATATAAAGTAGACCTATTTTTACTTCAATTTTCTTAGATTATATTTTTTTAATAAATAATTACTTTAACAAGATTAATATGGATGTAAGTATTAATGTTGGAAAAAGAAGAAATCACAAGGCTAGATGATATTTTTTTCCTTGTTTTAGCTAGTTATTTATAATTTATTAGTTTAATACTAAGCTTTAAAAGCTTATTTATAAAATTAAAATTTGAGATGATTTGGTAACTGTAGTGTATCACTACTTGTAGGAATACCGGGAACTACTTGTACCATTCAGCAATTTACAAGGGCCTTCCATTTACAGCGTTGCCACGATCATTTTAGAAGTGACGAGACAAACCATTTATTCCATTATTGTGAAGCTTTAAAGTTATGTTCCCACTATTTTAAATCATAAATAGGAATCATTGTATTTGCCTGAGAGTGGTAGGTGTATAATTTAAGCATCGATATTTAAGGCGCTAGAATAGTCAAAGAGAAATCCACAAACACCTTGTAATTTTTGAATGTTTGTGGGCTGAGAAGTGCGTGTGTGTATGAGAGCTAGGTTGTAAGACCAATGCACTTATTGTTCCTTTACTATCTCTTTGCTTAGTTCAATCCCCCTCTTTTGAAAGATAGTGTAGTGTAGTTTAGGCTGAGGCCTAAGGTTGACAATAGGAGCAGGAAAATACTTATTGATTGAAACGAATTTTTAAAATTTATTTGTTGCGCATGGTGGGCACATAGTTGAATATTAATTTTTTAACTCATTAATTGAAAATGTTTTTATATTTTCTAAGCACCTCGTCTTACTAACTATTCACAATGAATAAATAGCTCATATTATTGTATTCAAAAACAAATTAGTGTATAATCCGAACTCGAAAATATGGATGAACATTAGTTAGTACTAGTAAATCTATATGATTGAATACAGACTTATTTTTGTTTTTAAACTATTTAATTTTAGTGTACTTAACATTATTTAGAATAATATTGATTTAAAATATTAGCCTTTTTACTTTCTCATAGGCTAAAGAAATTATGGTAATCATGAACTTTTAGGCCTCAAGATTTTGGTGGCTCTAACGTTCTATTGGTCCCAAACTTTAAAAAACATTCCATTCCATTTGACTTGTAAAACTTTTGAGGTACAATAATAGGAAAATATACAAACGGTTTTAAAAAGTAAAACTAATGAAACTTAATCAATTTACATATGTGAATTTTAGATTAGCTAAACAAATACAAGCTTAATATGTGAAGACGGTTGTAGAGATGATCATAGAGTATACATAGACCCCTCTCTTTAAACAAACATATTTTACATTGTATAATGTTATAAGCAGCACTCAGAAATAAAAAAAAATGTATACATTATACAATTGCCATAAGAAGATATACTTACTAATATGAAAAGATATTTGTGAAATAGTGTATTACATACACACATACAATATATTATACACTATATATTGTGTAAAAAATCATGAATGGCCAACATGAATAATTCAATATGAAATTATTTCTTTTAGCACTGTGTCTTACTAACCATTCGGGTTATATGTTTATATACTAATTACACTCATGGTTTTAGGGTTAAGGAAGTTTATATTTATAGGAAGTGTAGCCGCATTTGTGAGGAGGGAGAGTGGGAAACCATTTTGGAAAAACCCTTCAGTACACTCGACCGAGATACTAGCTTTAAACCATACTGCGCCTCACCTGAAACTCCCTCGCTGGACTAATGGTGCAATCAAAGTCTCCTATGTAGTTTATCAGACCTTAGCATAACACATAATGTCCGCAATTTGAGGATACAATTCCAAAATTTATTTAGGGTTGATTGTTGGAAAAATGTTGTAGTTATGAATGGATACAATTCAAGATTTTTGTGGATGTAATACCAACTAATAAAATTACATATTTTCTTTCCTGTACGTCACAAAGCAATGTTACACACAGGCATTTAGAATAAACTAATCTACCATCTGTAAAACCACTGGACTAAAATATTATAAAGGTCTAGTTCTTATATAAATGTTTCAGAAATGTAAAATCTTATGTAATTTATTTTATTGGTCTACCCAATGTTCCACTTTTAAATTTGTATCACCATTAGTTACAATATAGCACACAAGTGTGTTAGATATTACATAGTAACTAAACTAGAGGACATGAATGTCAAATATTCTTGCCTTAATTCAACACTTTTTATTTTGTCAATTGATTAAAAAAATATCATTTTATATAAAACTTAAACAATAGATGTGTTCAACTCAACTGTGTATGAAAGCATAGAATTATGCCAAAGATATATTAAATAAATAGTGTGTTATTGTTATCTTTCACAAAAAAAAAAAGTTAAATTGTTTACAGAACATACAATAGTTCAAATTGCTGTTGTTTTTTTTTCTCTACAATTCTTATGTTGGTTTACATATACAGGGTGGTTTTTTTAAGTTGGCACAACTAAATATCTTTAAAAACATGCATTTAAGAAAAAAAAATGTTTTTTTATACAAAGTTGCTAGGTTTTGAGACGCTGACCAAATGACTTTTGGTTTAGTGGGCGTTTTCAAGGTCATCTTAAGGTCAACTATTGTTTTTCAAATAGGACCTTGTATTTTTTATTGCATAATCGTATTCCACAAAAATAAAAACAAGAACCCTTTATCTGAAACACCTTTTTACATAAGGTGTATTTTTGATGGTATTTAATGAAGTAACAAAATATGTATAATGTTTTTGGAATGGTTTTTATTTAATTTTATTGCCTACTACAATCTGTAGAATTTTAACATAGATAAGCCAAAGGCTCTCACAAACAAACTCAAAAGGATCAAAATGTTAAATTGGTCTATCTATTATGTTTGCATTATAAGTAAACCAATTTAACATTTCAATCCTTATGAATATATGTTTACACAAAACAGAATACACAGTTTTTAATAATGTTAAGTATTTTCGTTTATTATAAATCTACATATATTGTATTATTCTCTTGCTGAGCAAATTTAAATAATTTTAAATTATGGTGAATGCAGAAGAAAATTTAATGACTGTTCTACTGTAACTGTTTTCCTGAGAGAAATGCACCAACACATAGATCTTTTTATCGCGTAGTTAAATAATTTGTGGAAGATGGAAGTGTTCAAGTGAAGAAAAAGAGCCTCTGAGCAACTATTATTTGTGAACATAATGAGATCGCAGTCCTTGCCATAAGAGATCATAATCCTCATGTAATTCTCGTGTGATTTCTGGTAATTTAGGAATATCCAATTGTAGTGTGCTCAAAATATTGAAGCGTCATAAATTCCATCCTTATCGCGTGTTTTTGCTTCAAACACTTCATGGAGAAGATATTCTCAATCGAGTGGCATTTTTCTAATGGGCATTTGAACAAGTAAGAATAAATATGAACTTTTTTCTTAAAGTATTATTCTCTTATGAATCGAGATATACAAATCATGGGGAAGTCAACCTACACAACATGCATTATTGGATTGCAGAAAATCCATGATATTTTCTCTCTAAGTTGAAAGATAGCACCCTCAGACTGTGAACTTTGATGCAGACTTATCGGAGACAAATTTACTTGTCACTTTTTTTATTGACTATATATACGTTGAACGGAGACAAATTCAAAAACTTTCTATATCAAGGATTGCCATTGCTGCTAGAATATATAAACCTACAAGAAAGGCATAGCATGTTGTTTCAGCATGATGTTGCCCCTGCTCAATATTACAGAAATGCACGACAAATTGGATATGAATTACATTGGCTTGCTGGATTGGTATAGTAAGTCCAATTAGTTGGCCTGCTAGATCACCACATTTTACATCGCCAGATTTTTTTATTGATTTACCTGAAAGAAAGTGTATAACATGATGTACCGACAACTCCATAAACATGATAAAACTCATAGAATTTCTTGCAGAGATATTAATCGAAAAACTATTAAATACTCACAATAATCTTTTATAAAGCGAATTAGAAAGTGTATCGAAGTAGGTCATCATTTTGAACACTTGTAATTTAACATTTGGACCCTTATGAATGAACGTTTGTTTTTCTGATTGTGAGAGCGTTTTACTCGTATTTGTCTACACCCTAAGGATTTTAGTACACAATAAAATTAAATAAAAAGGTTAAAAAAAATTGCACGTATTTCTTTACTTCATTAAATATCATCTAATATAGACCTTAAGTAAAAAATTGCTTCAGACAAAAGTTACTAACTTTCTTTGGTAGAATATGATTCTGCAATTAAAAAAAATACCGGGTTCCATTTGAAAAACAATAGATGACCTGGAAATTACCTTGAAGATGTCTATTAAATCCAAAATAAATTATGTCATTTTGTCAGCGTCTCAAAATCAAGCAAGTTTGTACTAAATATTTTTTTCTTAAATGAGTATTTTAAGAAGATATTTATTTATGCCAACTTAAAAAAAACCTGTATAAAAGTATATTCAAAAGAAATATGTTTATTTTAGTTAGTTTTTGTTTTATAAAAAGGTTTTTAATATTCGGAAACAGTAACTGTATATTAAAAACATTCCATTTAAGACAAGTGATTTAGCTGCACTCTAATAGATGCATGCTGTGTCAAAAAAAGAGAACAAATTTTAAATGAAATTTGATTTGGTGCTTTATTCTGTCCTCTGTGACTTGCTGGACTAATAATAAAAAGTCTCCTATGTAGTTTATCAGATTTAACACTCTAACCGAAACAGCTCTGTTTAGTATGTAAGCTGAAACGCTGGTCTGTCAGGCCGCTATCTATTTTTATTTTTTTAGTTTGATATTACTTTAGTTTTTTCTAAGTTTTAAACGTGATATTTAAATATATGGCAAATACTGAGCTAGATAGCTATTTAATAAAAATATAATAAAACTATTTATTCCTGAAAGTTACACAAAATATGTTTATGGGCAGATATTGTAGGGCATATAAATGTTTCTGTCTTTACTTTTCCAACACATGTTACACACATTCAACTGCACAATCAGTGCACACTTTTCTGCTGCACTCTAGCCAGATTGGTTTTATGCACCTGTAGGTTGTTTTCCTTTCTTTGACTAAAGGACACGTGCTACACGTTTTTCTCTTCTCCATTCGGTCACATGGTATTCCGTCTGGACGTATTCATGGTTGCTCATCGCATAGAGCCTTCAATATGGCATCTTTGATGTCACGGCGTAGGTTGGGTATTTCAAGTCGTCTTCTTAGGTGTGGCACATTAAGGTCCTGTGCTAAATCCTTGGTGAACATGAAGCGAGTGGGGGATAGTGCATCTTCTGTAGTATAGGTAGAGAATAAAGGCATTGATACTGCTGATGTTTACCAGTCTATGGAAGACAGCTCAAGTCCAACGCCAGGTTCTTCTGTTGGATGAGTAGATTGCACATTTCATATCAAGCAGATCCACGCTACACTTTGTATCAGTGTAGTAGCACACAATTTCTGGTTTGTTTCAATGCTATGATGCATTGTGGATGTCAGTATGACAGACCTATTCTTCCTTGAAGCAATTAAAAGCAGTCTTATTGGCACTAAACCCATTAAGTGATGATCTTACTGGCCAATCTTGAATTTGTAAGAACTCGGGAGGAAACTGGCGTTTATTCTGTTTCATAGTTCCCACATAAGTTAGGCCTACGTTCTTAGTTGATCAAGGACTTCAATAGAGGTAAACCAATTGTCAGCTGTAACATTCCTGTTGGTTCTTTGTATTGGCTTACACAAACAAATGACAGACTGTGTTGGTATACCTAGTGTACACTCTTCTTGGGTAAGACCTACTCCACCACTGTTTTTGCATGTATACACGCAGGTCCTGTAGAGGTAGGAAGTTTTACAATCTGTCAAACACATTACCTTGATTCCATAATTGTGTGGCTTTTTTGGCATGCACATGCAAAACCCACACTAACTACAAAAAGAAACCAGCATCTCATTGACCATGACATTGCCTGTTACACAATATGCTCGTTGGAAATTAGAAATAAACTTGCAAAAAATCTCTTTATACAACTGCTGCTTTGTCAGTCAATGTTCACTGTATACGTGTAGTTGCATAATCAAATTTCAAACATTATGTACAAGTATCTCAAACGCTTTGATGACATTGTAGCATTGAAATAAGGTCGACCAGTGACACCCTTTGAAAATAAGCAAATCATATCTTCATGATTAGACTTTAGAATAGAAGTCAACAGTAACAAAACAATGAGGGTATTTACTTCTACAATGTCTGTATCTCGGTAGTTCGATGTGTCTGTTTCAGGGCTCAGTGTTGATTACACAATAGCTAATTTTATGTTTGTATTTGTAACTATTCTGTCCATCATATTGTCATCAAACAACAGTTTCCAAACCTCTAATTTATTTGGCTACCCTCCTAAAGCCCTTGCAGGTGCTGCCAAACCCTCTCTAATAATGTTATGTGCTGGTGTCCGAATATTTCTTGGTGGCTCTTTGCTGCACCATCAAAAACCAGGTTCTATCTCATTATTTTTGGTTCACCCTTAAAAGAATTTGGGCAACCCCAAATCGCCAGGCAAAGCATTATTTACATCAGGCTCACCTTCTAACAACATGTCGTCATCTTCAGAGTCCAAAACAACGACTTCGGTGTCACAGCTTATACCGTCATCACACAGTACATAGTCTGGATCCGCATCGGAATCGTCTATAACATCACTCTCTTCCGATTCAATGTCACACAGAATTCTATGTATGCAATTGCTAAAGTCTGGCTTCCAGTACATTTACACTTTTACTAGTAGAAGGACAATCTGTAATGTTTTGTAGCTATACACAAAAAATTTAATATAACCGTCACGTTGAAAATAAAATAACTTTTATCTTTGGCGTTACTCCAAACATTTGGTATGTGAGACCAAAGTAAAACTAGGCGTAGCCCGAACAATCCGTTATATGAGACCAGTTCGTTTTTGTAGACCGATAGTCTGCCGTCAAACGCATCACTTGGAATGAAAAAAAAAAGTTTGGTGTGTTGATGGAAGAGTCAGGAGAAGGTACCGAAGAGGGGAGAGATCTATGTCAATAAAGGCCACCACACTCAAAACACAAAATTTGTTACCTGTCACAAATACCGGTGTTTCAGTTAAAGTGTTAAGCATACAAAATAACATAATGTTAACAATTTGAGGATACAATTCCAAAATTGAACTAAGGTTGGTTGATTGAAAAATGTAGGAATTACAAATGGATACAATTCAGAATTTTTGTGGATATAATATCAACTAATAAAATTACATATTATCCTTCCTGTACATCACAAAGCAATGTGCTTCCCCCCCCCTCCCCCCATTGGGGAAGGGGGTGAAGTGTAATTTTTTACTTAAAAATTGTGAGTGTGGTGGTGCTAGAGATTAGAGATTACATTCCCCTACAAAAAAATCAATTAGCTTTAAGAAATTATGCATAAAAAAATGGGTGAGGACGATTTAAAATAGCTTCTATAGGCATCAAAATTTCAACGAAAATTAAAGGGAGGACTACTGTACATAGCTTTTAAAAAAGTTTAATATATAAAAGTTGGGGCAAGGATCACTCCAAATTAGTAACAGTAATACTGGGAAGTAGGGTGTAGGGGGAGGGGATCATTGCATCAAACTCTAAATAACTTCTAAGTATTCAAGTTTAAAAAATGCGCCACTTAGACAGTTTTAGAGGCAATCAATCTTAAAAATTTGCCTGTAAAGAGTCCCCTATAATAGATTCTAGATGCATATAATTGTAACGATGTCACACCAAAGAAGAAACAAACTGTATAATGGTCCGTAACATGGGGCTGTATTCACCGCCGCCTTGCTGAATGGGGCACTCCGGAGCTCACACATAACTACACTCTCCACCAAGGGAAGTACAACGCGAACTGAAGCGAGGCTAAACTCAACACCCCGCTCGTGATGGGTGCCACGCCCATAATAAACAAAGACTGAGTTTGACCAGGGCAGTTTCTGGTTCCGGCTGTGGAAGTTTCCTAGCACTTTCAATAGTTCTCAGTGTCACTGTTTCCCCCACCAGAGCGCTGCTCACCTCCCTTCTTTTGTTTGTTTTTCTCCATCCAGCTTCCCCCTCTCTGTGAATTTGCTCGAGTTTGTGTGCTATAAAATGGCTTGTAACTTTAGACTATTTACTCATTGTACCAATCGCATTTATAAGGTGAGGGCGCCGACTTAAATCTTCTTTAGGGCATGAACTTCAAAATTGAGTTTCAATATCATTATGGGGGGGTTTCGCTTTATAAAATTATCGTTTGGAATTAACTTTAAATATGAATATATTCTTTCTTTGGGGCTTTGGAAATATCTCGTGGAATTGTTGCGAGTATATGTAATTGTAAATATGTAGGTTTTTTTACCGGCGCGCTCTAACCATTATATTGCTATTAATTAATTTATGTTGATTAGTTTGCTGAGTTTGGGGCCTCTGGTGCACTGACCAAACTAAAAATATGGTTCTCTTATTTGTTATACTAAAATTAATATTTAATGGCGTTTATAGATACATCTGGCCAACATGTAGTTTTCACATTTGTTATACTAATAGTTATATTTAATGACGTTTATTGATACATCTAGTCAACGTATAGGTTTCTTATTGGTTAAACTAAAGTTAATATTTAATGGCATTAGTAATACGTCTAGTCAACATATAGTTCTCTTGTTTATTAAAATGAACTAACATTTAATGGCGTTTATTGACAGAGATGATTATATCAAATTGCTCTCAGCTGTTAGGTTCAAATATTCTCTATTAGCGTTAGTGGCAGAGACAATTATATTAAATTGTGCCGAGCTGTTATGTTTGAATATTGTATATAAACATTGTTATGGGTGATAATTTGTTAGGAAAGGCATTAGAATGGCCAAGTTTAATGAGTGTATAGAAAAATCCTTTTTCTTGAGAGCATGTGATGCTCTAGCCTATTTTTCTATTAATTCTATAATAATGTATAGTCTGGGCTGATTTTCAGCACCCTATGGGTTTTTTGATATTTGCGAGGTTATTATTTCAATACAATCACTTGTCTTGTTGTTTTTGAACACCAGACATTAAATTGGTCCTATCAATACTAGTGTTCTTATAACAGTGTTGTACTGCCTATACTTCAGTATCGGCCTTTGTAAATAAATAAATAAACAACCTGTTTTCTCTTGTGACTCCTTGGATATTATTTATGGTACGCTTCCTAGAACCTTGAGGATGTCACATAATTTTCAAAAATATTCAGGTGAAAATGGTTCCAAATAGCATCTAAATGCATTCAATTTTAAAAAGATTTACAGAGGCATCTGTCAGAAAATATCAAGGTGAGGGCCACTCTTAACAGTTTCGAGGGACATCCAAATCTCAAAAATTCCTGTGGATGGCTACTTTAAATAGCTCCTAGAGGAATAAATAAATATATATATTAAAAAAAGATAAAGTGAGGACTCTAAAGTAGTGATGGGTCGTTCGTGAGCGAGTCATTCAAATTGAACGACTCTTGAACGAGAGCTCTGAACGAACGACTCTCGCTTCGCGAGCGTGTCATTTACGCCACCATTACTCACGACTTTTTCGCTCTCGTTCATCCACTCTGGAAAGAGTCAGGAGAGTTTGTCATTCACGACTCTTCTGTCGTTCCTCGTTCGCTACCAAGAAAAAATCAACTATAAATGCTTACTATCGCTACTAGATAGCAGTACTGCCTACAATATTAAACTAACTATTTTTCTTAACATTACTTAAACATAATTATGTGAATTGGACACTAAATATTATATACTAAGGTTAATTATTATAAGTAATATGAGTAAGTAATAGAATTAAAGAATCAAACACAATAGGATCCGGATAAATTACACATAAAACTTAATTCGTTCATAAGTTGAAAGGAAAGGGACAGATTTGCACGCTCGGAACGGGAATTGTGAGAACTAATTAGCGCTAGCTCATCAATTTTAGGAGGGGAAGGGGTGAAGGGATTGGGAGCGAGCGAGCCATGTGGTGAACGATATGACTCTTATGAACGACTCTTCATGAACGACTCTTTTGAGTGAACGAGCTTATGTGAGCTAGCTCACCTCAATGAGCTGGTTCGACCCATCACTACTCTAAAGTTAGCTTCTAAAGGCATTCAATTTTCAAAAAATTTACTACAGGAGGACCATTCTAAATAGCTTCTAGAAACAAATTTTTAAAAAAATGATGGGGAAGACTATTCCAAATAGCTTTTAGGGACATCCAATTTTCAAACATTTATTGGGGAAAGGGGTTGGAGCGGAAGGAAAGTCCCTCAGATAGGAATAATTTACGACTATTGCTTAAGCTATAAGGCTATCACAGGTCATTTAGATTACTGTTTACACTAAGCATATAAACAAATAAAAATACAGTAAATCAAAACATAAAATTGATACTGTAATATTTTCTAAGCATTAAATTTCAAGACATTTAATAATAGCACCCATTTTGAAAATTCTTGAGCAACCTGGAATAAATGTTATATGAACCTGAAACATATTTTAAGAGGTGAAACAATAAAAATTCCATAAATAATTGTGTGCAAACACATTATATTCGTGGCTTGTGCTATAAAAAAATATGCAGACAAATTTCGTTGCATATTAAGTTCTCAAGGAAAAGTGTAATTGTCCTTACAGCAATATGTTAAGCCCAAATCTATAAAGGCTTGTCCAATCTTGTTCACTTTTCAAGGTGGGGTTGCCCACAAAAGTGACAGATTTTAAAAGAAGGGATCATAGATTCTGTGGACTATAGTCAATTTAGTTCGCCTAGTTTGTGATTAAAAAAGGCGAGGAGAATATGTATCTGTGGAAACTATTGGTTAACTTTAAATCCATGTTTAAAATTGGATCAGCAACCTCTTCTGCGGATTCAGGAACTGTTGCAGCGATTACAAGGCATTAAGAACAAAATTACATCACCTAGCGACCACCTATGACTTTCAAAGTGGGAAACTGCGCTATCAAATTGCGTCCGGTAGCCAGTATCTGGGGAACAGATATCTTTCTCAAGCTCCTCTAGCCTATCATGACTGTCCTTTGATTAAAGCCATGCGCATAAATACACGCAGTGGGAAATCCATCAGCGGGCTTCTCCTTCCTTGTGTGATGTACTCACACTTCAGGGAGTTCAGACACAACCTAGAAATCACTCTTACTCAAAGAGGGCTTTAACCTAGGTTGCCCTACTGGGGAGTCAAAACTCGATCATAGTAATTACCCTTAAAAGGGCTATCATCTATGTCAACTCATTTGGACCATTGTAGGAGGTCAGACGCTTTTTGCCTTAGGAATCATACTAAAAACGGAATTTTGAACTAAGTTGGTCAACGGGGACCTCGTGGGGGTGGATTCGCCACAAGGATGAATCAAGAAGGCTTCTTAAAAGAAATGTGAAACAAGGAAAAATGCTGCTTATAGCACCTATAGCACTTATAGCAACTAGTGTTGAACCTGTTCCTGAGGACACTCCAGGTGACCTGGCTGTGAACCAAAAACTCAAAATCCCTGCATACATGGACCTGATTAATGAGGAGACCCTTGTTACGAGTCCCGTGGGGATATAATATAGATTGGAGGTGTGTGGTTCGACTCTGCCGGGTTAACGGTCTTGAAAACAATACCACTGAAGAAACTTATTGATAAATTGTGAAAGTATAGGGGGGAAGATCTGGAATATTACAAAACTGCAGTGGGTAGCGTTGTTTTGACTAGCTATAAGATTATGGTGATCTGTGATTATTTCGAGTTGTGTGGAAACCGAACATTGTTAATTGTAAAAAAA
>CABFVZ010003983.1:46432-60131 GCA_902151445.1 Timema monikensis | reverse complement strand
CTTTAGCAGTACTTGCATTTTTTATTTGTTCCAAAACATTATCAGCCACGCATTGCACAATCAAATCCTTGGCCTTAGCGTCTTTAATCAAAAAGTTGTCTTAACTTTTGAATCCGCCAATACATCCGGTGGATCAACAGTCAGCATTTCTAGCACGGCATTCCTTTCCAAAAGCCTCTCCAGACGGTATAACCAGTTTTCAAAACCACTACCATTAAAAGGCTTTAATCCTGGATGCGTATAGGATAGAGATGCCACCGCCATGTTGAACTTGATCAAAAACTTTGGTCACCGTTACACCGTTTTCCACGAATCATACAATTACAAATATTAATAAACACTGATACTTTCTGGGCCCATAACCTATTAGGATTAATAGGGCATGAAACTAAATCACACATGCATTGACATAGTGTAAACAGTTTATTTAATATAATTTATGACAGAAACAACTGACCAGTAATCAGACCAACGAACTACTATAAGTAAGATATAGTTACAGGGAGTATGATATAGAGAGAGCCAACATAACACAAACTTTGCAGATTTGCCAATACAACCATTTTAATAATGTATGTAATTAAAGGTAATATGTAGACAAAATAATTCAATTAACACTATAAGGGGATATCTTATTTCTTAATCTCAATGACGCATGTCTTTATATTATAATTTTTATGGACATTCTATGTTGTTCTATTTAAGCTTTCAACATAACATTTGAATGTGGTAAGAAGGACCATTCAGAAGATACAAAAAATTTTGTGGTTTACAATGATAACATTTTAGTATCTTATCATTAGTGATATGATTTATCAAAATTGTCAATCGAAGGTCATATGCATTGACCTATGAATATTTCCAAATAGTTTTAGGGTTGGTTGCACAGCTTTAATATTGACTCTTCAATCACTGAATTGCCATGCATCTTGATCCTAGATCAAGAAAAGTTTGGGTTGCAGCAAGATCTATGTACTGATATGCAGTGGTGGGAAACTTAAAAAGAGCTGCATGATGTAATGAATAGGTGAAAGAAGCTGGGAAAGAAAAGAAAGAAGCATACAAACAAATGATTGTTGTGAAGAGTGAAACAACGTAAGAGGTTGTGGGACATAAACAAAGAGAAAAAGATGAATGCAAATAAAGTAGTAATAAAGAAAGTGAAGATCAAATTGAATTAAAAGGAGAAAGAATGCAGAATAATTTGGAAGGAAAGTGGGTAAAGAGAACGAAGCTAAGTGTGAATTCAGAATTAATATGGTGAAATGATCTGGGATGAAAACAATATAAGAGAGCGATGGAGGGAATATTTTGAGCAATTGTATGGTATAAACTTAAAGGGAGTATCATAAAATAGGGAAAATGTTATGAGTAAAAGAATAACTCAGTCTATGGGGCTAAAAGCTATAAAAGGGTTAAATAATGGCAAAGCTGCACGCATAGATGTGGTCACAAGTGAAATGCTTAAGTGTGGAGTCATGATACTACTTGCCAGATTGTGTGAGTTGTTCATTGTCAGTGCTGGGATTTCTAATGTTCCTAATGACTGGATGAATGATGTCATTGTTCTGTTGTACAAAAGAAAAGGCAGTAATAGTGAATTTAAGAATTAAAAGGCAATTAGGTTGTCGAGTATTCCAGGCAAAGTTTTTGAGAGAATTTTTATTGAAAGGGTGTGTGAAAAAAATTCGGATAAGATTTAGCATGTACAATGTGGTTTACTTCTAGTTTGAGGTTGCATGGACCAGATATTTGCATTGCAACAACTGTTAGAGAAATGAATGGCATTAAGGAAGAAAGTCTACTGTGCATTCGTTGATCTGGAGAAAGCACACATTTGTGTGGATGCATGGTTAGTAAATGCAATAATGGCTGTATATGAAGGAAGTAACTTATGTGTTAGGGCAGAGGTCCCCAACCTTTTTGTACCTTAGAGCACAATCAAAACTAAGGGTAGTGCGGCAGACACCAATTACTTTTTCAAGGCTAATTTACTAACTCCCGCCAGGCTCAAAGGTCAGCGATTGTGACATCACATGTGGTTGTGGGTAATACTCAAAGCCGTAGCCATGCGGAAGAGGGGGGTTCAACCCCCTCCAAGTTGTCAAAAAATAAATTTTTAAAATACTGCTTTATTTACGGTTTTAACAAAACCAAAATGAAGACACAAGGAACTATTTAACTACTCACAAACATTTTGGTGCTTGGATACATTTTTAAAATATATATTTATTCTGTGTTTATTCAGGAAATAAAGCTGGGTACACCCATGTAAAGATATTTACAAAGTAAATAGGAAGTATTAGCATGGTATTAGTGAGAGTGAAGTGAATGATGGAAGGGGGTAGATTTTTGAGATTAGGAAAAAGCAAAACTGCTCAGCTTGAAACTATGGTGGTTCTGAGTAAAAGTACACTTTGTAAATGGGCCAGCAAAGAAAGAGGAATGTGAGGGAGGGATTGGAAAGAAGGGGACTTACAATCATCAACTTCTTGAGAACAGCATACCTGGAGATAAGCACAAACATGATTTTTGTTGGAAAAGTGACAAATTAAAACTATTAGTCAAGAACATTTTAGCTGTGGTCAAAAAGTGGCGGGCAGACGCAAAAGGTTCGGTGGGTGCCATGGCGCCGGCGGGCATAGTGTTTGGGGCCCCTGCGTGGGGGTATATGGAGCTTTTCGCAAATGGTTTTTCATTGAACAAGGTTGTCATATGTCTCCATGGCTGTTTAATGTATTCATGAATAAGTAAATGTAGGATGCTTGTGAGTACAGGGTTGGTGTACAAATAGACGATGTGAATGTGAGAGTGCTGTTATATGCAGATGATGCTATATTAATGGCTGAGAATGAAAGTGACTTTCCGAATCCATTAAATCATTTTAATGTGGTGACAAGCAGAATGGATCTTTGTATACATGTCTACAATACTAAGGTGATATTTTTTTTCGATGAGGATGGATCAGGAAATTATTGTTTGCTTATTATAAATGGAAACCTGTTATAATAAGAATAAGTAATTGATTTTGTGTGTCTGGGAAGAATGTTTTGTATTAATGGAAGGGTAGATGTTGAAATCAACATATGGGTGAATGCATGGTTTATTTAAACAGTTTTTGATTTAAAATATTTACGTTTCAAATTAATTTCAAATTTCTTCCCTTAATTGATATATTCTTTCTCTATTTGGAATCATCTATAATTCATTTTATTAATAAGCAAAGATTTCATTCACATAATATTTTAAAGAACTACTTTTTAAAATCTATCGTATCATTCTAAAATGATTAATTTTTTTATAAGTGTACAGCTTTATTAATATTATGTAATATTTATTCGCCACTCTTAGATAAATATAAGAGTTCAAATTTTATTAGTAATTTATTGTTTCATCATATCACATCTTTATTTGAATTTGTCTTGCTTTTATTTACCATTTATTGTCATGCCAAATTGTCACATTACCATAAATACTTTTTATATAACTGGGTTCTTTCTATATAATACCTCAATTAGCTTGACATGTTTTTTGTGATTGGTATGGTGATGATAGGTGATCAGTGCTGACTTAAGATTCTTGTGCACTCTTTAAGCTATTGAAGCCTTGGTATAGTAATGAATTGTTGTCACATGTTGTATAACTTTATTAAAACACATATTCTTAAAAGTGACACATAAATTGGCTCCCATTATTTGGGAAAATTGCATATGGTAAACCAAAGTTTTAAATATTTTGTGATATAATGCTACAGTGGTGGTTTTGGCAGTGGATGCTCTAAGGAGTAAACATCATACAAATTTCGAAAAACTGTTCACTATAATTAGTATATACTTAAATCCATTCATGACCCTAGGAAGCGGAGCAAAATAGTGTAAAAATAATTGCTCCATTGGCAAACTGGCTCCCTTCAATGATTGCATACCAAGGTTGTACTTATGAGCTGGTATGTATCTTGATTAATTTTATCAGGTTATAACCCAGTTAATTAAGTCTCTATTCACACCATCCCAGTAAAATTTACCTTTGTGGTTGGCTTAGCCATTCCCAAGGTTGCTCCGACTGGGGAACTGTGATAATAATACTTAAACAGGACTTTACGAAATGCTTTTGGAACACATATTTTCCAAATTTACCTAGCAGATGGTTTTTTAAATAGAAAATCACTATCATTTTTATTATTTAATACTAGCTGTTTACCATTCAGACGCACATAAGTTTCTCATAATACTGACTCCTGTGCTGAGTGCATGGAATTAAACCCTGGAATTTGAGTCAAAAGATTTGCTTTTGAACTCTCTGTGTTTAGATGGTGTGAAAGAGGAGTAAGGGGGGCTGGGTAAAGGGGATATCTTCGTTATTTTTCTCGAACATAGCTGAAATTTTGTCTGCCACTGAATTGTCCTTAACTTTAATGTGAACCACACTGAATCGAAATGCGTGTTGTTCTGTGTTCCACTTTGATTTCTTACCTATATAAAGAGGGTGGTTAAGTACAAGACACAGTTTAATTGTCTATATATAACTTAAATGGGTTTGATGTTAAATACTGGGGAAACTTTTCTTTTGCAAATATTATGGGCAGTGCTTCCAGCTCATAAGCTGGGTTGTTACGCTCGTGTGAATAGAGATTCCTGCTTATGTAAGCATTTAGAAGAGTTTGTCCACCTGTCTTTTAGGCAAGCACTGCTCCTTGTCTTGACAACGACGACGACCTCATTTTTGTTAGGGTTTGTAAGAAAATTCACCAAACCTTTATTTATAAAGCAATTTTTTTTATTTTTCTATCATTTTAATCCGCATGATAGTAATAGATTAATATAATTTAATTAAAATTATTTGATTCCTAAATTTTAAATTTGATTTTTAAAAGATTTTTTTTCGAAACTAAAGCTAATTAACATATTAATATATATATATATACATTTCACTATTATTTTACTGTAGTGCATTTAGTTTTATACAAGAAAATAAAGTTTTGAATATATATGATTATAAATTGGAATTAGAGAAATTTTTATTTGATATCCTACATCAGATATTTTTGGGCAGTTATTGCTTACTTTATAAAAAGATTTATTATATTACTTACATCTTGAATAAATATTTAGGCCTACACATAATGACTGTGTTTTTCAAAAAACCTTTTATAAATGAATAATTTCATATAGTTTTTTTTACATATTATATAAATTTATAAAGTTGTTACACCTATTTACTTACATTGGTAAAGAAATCTTTTCATTCACATGACATAATAGGAAAATATAAGTAGTATATATTTTTTCCTAAACTCAGAACAATTTAACCCATTCATTTGAAAACTGTTTACAAAACTATTTACACCAGTATGAATGTTAGTCACACATGTTTTTCCATGCAGCTCTTATGTAAACCAGCTTTGCACTTAGCACATTGAGTACATGACCATCCGCCATTGTAAATGTATTTAACTCCCTGTTCTAATAACAACTATTTACGATTAATTTTGTTGCCAACCTTAAATAAAATAATTGAGGGAAAAGTTACCTTTCCAGTGATATATGATACTACTACACTATCTATCAGTTAAAGCGAGAACTAGCACAAATCTAGAGAGCCGACCTATCGGCTATGTCACTCTTAACTGTATTAGGCGGAGCCGATCATATCGGACTGTGGCACATTTAGCGATAGTAGGCGGAGCCGATCAAATTGGCTTATGGCACTAAAAGGGTTAAGGCGGTTTTTAATTTAACAAAGGACAAATTTTCTTCTTTTGACCATTTGAAAGCTACTCTTACACATTTTATACAAGGGAGTAGCCATATTAACAATATATGTTAAGAATCTGCTGAAAAATGCACTCATCCCTATAAATCTTTTTTTTTTGTGTGTCAGTAAGGTAGAATTTCTTGATTGGCCCTGTTTTCTTGGGATCTATTGAGACACCACTTTATGAAATATGATGACAAAGATATTTTTATTGGTTGACTTTTATCTGCATTTTGGATGGTTTGAGGGTCAGATTAGCCCTATGAATTCTAATGAGTACTTCCCTTAAATGTAAGAGAATTTAATATCCACAACTATTATGTTTAGTAGCCTTGATAACACTTGGGACTCTACACTTATATGTACTGTATAAAAGTTAGTTATACTCGTACAGTCCATTTTGCGTGATAAACACTGTGCATGGATTGGATGTTTCATTTAGGCTCAATTGGTAGTATGTATGATTTAGGTTCCTCAGTGTGTATACACTTGCTTGGCCTAAATATTGGTATGCTATTTCTACCGCAGCTAAGGAATGATGGTCCTATATACTGGATTTTTATAACTCACATGGGAAATTTTCTAACTGTAATGAATTGTTCCTATCGTTATACATTAGCTTAATTCTATTTTCTTGTAAGAAAAGATTGTTCTTGGATGATTCCATGCTCAAAAGACGTGGTACTACCAAAAATTAAAATCTCTTAATTTTGATTGATATTAAAATGTTTTATTTTCTTTTTAATAACATTTAGGTGACCTGGTGGTCTAGGGGTAAGGTGTCGGACTTCTATGCAGGGGTCCGGGGTTCATTCCTTGGTCCCGGCACAGATTTATCTGATTACCAAACCCCTCCTTCACCTCTGACAATACATCTTGTGAATGTGGGGACTGCCAGGCCTCCACCGTGGTTCGTATTCCACGTTAAACTGTAGGTCCTCCATTTCATCTCACAATTCACCCTACCATTACACATTAGCGTAAGTGCGTATAACCCGAACGGGTAGTAAGACGCGGTGCTAATAATAATAATAATAATTTAATAACATTTGTCTGCTGTTTTGCACCTTAAGTTACATATTTCCTTCCCTCTTATTAGCTTAGCTTCAAACATTTTTTCAGCCAAACTTCCAAAAACTAGGTTATGAACTGATACTGTATCAACTAATGCAAGGTGACTGTATTTCCCTATAGTTAGTCTTATTCCTGGTAGATTTGAGTGACTACCTGGATTAGCACTATTTGCTCCCGTGTATTTCCCATGACAAGTGGTGGACATAGGTGTTTCGTTATGGGGGATGGGGGCTAGGTTTTTTCAATCAGATCGTTTCTTTGTGTCCTGAATCAAACAAATTAAATGACCAGTCATGTTACATGTATAGCACCTCTATTGATAATTGCCTTTATATTATGACGAAGCCACATATTTATACTGGCCTTTTTGCGGAGCTACATGCTGATTTTCACCCCTCTTTAAATAGTGAATTTTCATGCATGCCTTCTTGTGCTTTAATTCCATCAAGGAGGTTTAACCCACGCTGGTTCATTAAACTAGATATTACTGTGTTTAAATCACTCTGATATTTACTGAACTCATAGTGTGCTCATAGTAGGCCACTGTCTGTTTCAAGTCATTAATCGACTTAACAGTCTTCCTCAAGATATGAAGTTTAATATCCGGTATGATGACGCATTTCAAATATACGTCTTTCTGCTAAAAGAAAATTGGTATAAAAGTGATTTCCAACCCAGGTGAACTTTTTTTTATCACAATTGTTTGCGACTAAAAGGGCCATTTAAATTCCAAACACTTTTAATAAAATAGAAACACACTGTAACAAGCCCTTTTAAAAGATACACTATATTTTAGATTAAAACTATATAAATATTACTTTAACTCCCATCCATGTTCTTTTCAGTAGGGAAAAACCATAGTACTTGAAGTGTGTACATAATGGTAATCTCGTCCAATGTCTCTATAAAAAAAACTTTATCGCTATTAATATTTTTCATAAATAATTAGTTTATTTTAAAATTCTCCCAAGTAAAAATAAACCATTCCTATATTTTTATAGTTTTTTCATTACTTAAACTTATTTTGTTTCAGAGCAATCCTCCTCTGTCACCTCGAAAGCACCACTCAATATCTGTCTCTCCTGCTGCCCCTTCTGTTAGTTCATATTGTTCTCTAGCATTGCTGGATGCCTTTACTACTGTTCAAGATCACCTCCATCAAGCAGAGGCCAGTTACTTTCAGGTCTGCAGGATTGCGGAGGCTCTTCCAAGTTTTGGTATTTACACATCACAGAAGTTTTTAACTGTATTTTTAAAATTTACAAAAAATCAGAAAATAAAACTGAATGTTTAGGTAAGTATTAATTACATTAGATTTTATCTGATTTACAAACCCTTCCTTCACCTCTGACAAGACATCTTGTGAATGTGGGGAATGCCAGGCCGCCACCGTGGTTCGGATTCNACCTCTGACAAGACATCTTGTGAATGTGGGGAATGCCAGGCCACCACCGTGGTTCGGATTCCACGTTAAACTGTAGGTCCTTCATTTCATCTCACAATAACCCCACCATTACACATTAGCGTAAGTGCGTATAACCCGAACGGGTAGTAAGACGCGGTGCTAATAATAATAATAATTACATTAGATAATAAAAAACACGTTAATAATGGTACCCTGCACTCTGATACTATAACAGGTGTTTGTTTTAAGCTTTTAGCTGTTTATTTTGAAAACTATGCAATAAGTTAAAATAAATTTTGAACAAAAGATGTGTAGTTTTGAGAGGGAAAGAGGACAGCATTATTCACTTTTGATTGTTGGATGCTTTAAGGTTATTTAAAGGTGATTTAAAAAAAGTAAATACACCATTTTTACTAAGCAACATTATATTCTACACATAAAAAAGTGTAAAACTTTTTTTTATTTGATCTCTATTTTCAAAGATGGGCAGTATTTTGGTAGATAATATTATAGGACCATTTTTATTAGCGAAATCTCATTGGTGAGTTGTGCTTAGAAATGTTGGAAGATTATTAATCATCTTATTACACTTGAAATAGAAAACTAGATGGATGAGAATGGTATAACCACTTGAGATAAAGACTTGCTTTATTTCCATCAAAGTGGAGTATCACCATATTACACAATCGGTGTTTGACAATGGCCCAATAAAACATTTCTGAACCAGTATATTGGTAAAAGAGGGCCAATTGAATGAGCTGCAAGATCCTCAGATCTGACCCCTTTAGATTTTTTCTATGGGGCTGTCTTAAGTCTATTGTTTATAAAACAAAGCATAACATGATTGAAAAACTTCGCCAAAGGATTACCACGGCTTGCAGAAATATATTCTAGAGATGTTTTTTAAAATGTCAGACGTGAATTCGTAAATAGACTAAATTATTGGTTGGAAAATAACGGAGAATGCCTTGAATATTTGTTGTAATTTTTTTGTGATGATATTTTATAATTATAAATCAATAATACAATATCTTAAATTTATACTACTAACTTAATCGTAAATTAAACATTTTCATAATGTATTGATATCATCTTGTACAACAATAATAAGCAGGAAACACTTCAATGGCAGTAAGATTTTATTTAATGAGACATATGTGTTGGTATATTAATGGACACACATATGTATTATAAATAAAATCTTACTGTGCCATGTATATGTACATAATAGTTATAAGTAAAAATCATACAAAGCCTTTTGGCGAATATACACTGATGTAGTCACATAAATAATGCACGTCTGTATAGTCAGTGAGTGACATTGGTTCCAACATAACCACACAAAATAGAAAACAATCTTAAAGCATAGTAATTAATTAGTAGGTAATTTATAAATGTAAAGTGACTAAATCACAACTTAAAATCAATAAATTCAATAGAAATCAATATAAAAATAATAATTGATATTCACAAACATAACCCACTGAACACTTTAATGAACCTGAATATATTATACCATGTTGACTAGAATATAGAAATACAGTAGAGATTTGGAAATTTGACACTCGATAACTCGACACGCACACAGTTAGTTATTGGCGCCAGTTATCACAATCCAAGGTCATTCAACTGTATAACCTCTCACTTTGTTTGTGTAACTCGAGTGGAACAGTCGTGCTTTGGTGTATTTACAAGTACCGTGTTTGTTATTTTTTCAAATCAGTAATGTAATATTATATTATACGTACAGTACTCTACTTCATTTCTGTATTTTACTGTACTTATATTACTGTTATTGTACCGTACAATACTACAATACAGTACAACTCTACCTACAATATAAGATACTGTACTGTGATTCATCCTTGCTTAGTAAACATGACATAGTAAACGTGCATCTTATGCAAGTTCATTCATAAAACTTGACATTTCAATAATGCAAGTTCATTCGTAAAACTTGACATTTCAATAACTTGACACCATCTCAGTCCACATTAGGTCGAGTTTTTGAGACTCTACTGTAATGTATAAATTGCACTAAAAAGAAATTAATATTAATATCGAAAAAATAACACCATGATACTAAATTATTTAATAGTCTAATTTTACCTAATAAATTCAATGAAGGCGGTGAAGCTTTATTACATGAACACAATAAAAATCCTCATAAAACTCTAATAAACCAGATATATACATCAAAAAAGACCAAAAGTGTGATGAGTTTAAACCAAAGGTGAATTTTAAAATGAAAAATAAAAGGAAAAAATACAAGTTTTTTTTTGTCTGAAAGAGAAATTCAAAAAGTAGTAATAAATGTACCAAAGCACAGCGCAACCCCTTGCTATGTAGAACCAAGTGTTCTCGAGCATACCAAATTACCTCTATATATACTGTATCTAGCTATATTACATCTACAAAAAATAGTGCTCATCTGAGTTAGGAAGGACCAACGAGGAACCGAGGTTCAAAATATTTCCTTATAAGGTAAGGAAATATATCAAGGTATCTCGAGGAGAGGTAGAATTGTCATATTTGCCACTAGGTGTTGCTGGGTTGACAAGCTAAGCTGTGGACCATCAGTCAGTATTTGTTTTGTATACAGTTAATACATTCTCTTGGAGTATTGAAGTAGTCTCGCTAAATGGGTTAGCAGCTTAGTGAGTTGAACATATGTTGTAGTTATCTTAGATAAATGCTACAATATTTGAAAATAGAGATGTAGATAAATAGATGTTAACTTAAAAAAGTACTAAATAATCTCCCTTCACTTGAATGATATTTACTAAATAATCAGTCAGACACTTTAACTTAGTCAGTAGTGTATCTGTCTACTAAGCTAAGGGTCCCTGGTTCAATTCCTGACATGTTAACATTTTTTTTTTTATCATTGGTGAAATTTGTGTTCCCCTTTCACAGTGCTGAATTAATTGCTAGGGGCTGAATGTTGTATCTGTTCTAGATTTAATATTACAGTATTTTGATTAATTTTCAATCTTAACTGACACTTAAAAACCTAATAAATAATGACACCTTAAACTCCCTTGCAAATAAGGTATATAAATACAGAATTTCCATTATTTTATTTAAAGGGATATTGTCTTGACCCATTATCCTGCCCCTTTTATTGCAAATTATTATGTTATGAATTTAATTTGTTTGTCCAAATTTCATTCATAAATATATGGACTTGTGATTTCAAGTTTTTCATTTTTTTTTCATTTTGATTTGATATAAGGGCCACATTGAACATAAAAAAAGAGGGAGCCACATAAAAAAAAATATATGGTATTATTTTACTTATAAATAATTACAGTTTAATGTCTTAACAAAAATTGGCAACCTTTTATTTACCAAATTGGTGTTAATAAAAAGATGATAGTATTAGTGTCAGGCTTTACATTTTTTGCCAAAGTCATTTTTTATGATTATTGACAAATGTATTTCCACAAGCTGAGTTCTCTTGACTGTTCCATTTCATATAAGAAAGCAACTGTTAACATACGCATGTGCTGCCAAACATTGCACACATTAGGTGGGCAAATTCAACAATTTTTAGAAACCGATCCCTTGTCAAAATAAGAGCAGATTGGTCCACCAACCTAAGAAGCTAGAATTACCCATATTATGCCATATTCCTAAATATCACATACCAAAATATTGTATTCCTTGACGTTTATAAAAGGAAGAAGAGTGTCATGTTGCATGATGGCCTATAAGTAGGGGACGGATTTTTAGGCACTAAAAATTTAAGAAAAGTCAGGCATATAGGCACTAAAAATTTAAAAAATAGGCACATAAATAGGCATTATAAATTAAAAAAGGCAGTAAATAAGCATTAAAAAGAAAAAATAGGCTCATAAATAGTCATAGTAATGCAAAATAAAGCACCAAAACACTCAAAATTATTATTATTTGTTTTTAAAATCCAGCATACACTTTCCATAAACACAAATTAATTACTATTAGAGCTAATTATCAAATACTTCTCAAGATTTTCAGATGTAAATTTTGTCTGTTGTCTGACAAAATGTTTTTATAGTGTGAGAAACTTCTCTCGACTTCACATGAAGTCATCGGGCAAAACTTCAGACACGCTATCTCAGCTGAGCTAAGCTTGACTTTTGGGAGTGATGTAGCTTGTCCTTCTAAGATGTCCGCAATACTTGCCATCACTTTCCACCCAGGATTTCGCTGCAATACTCTGTTAAATTTGTTGACGATGGCTGCGCCAACTGAGCCAGAAGCCTGATTCAGGTTTTCTTCTATTCCCCGCATTATCTTCACAGCATTCATAAGAGGCAAATCTTTCACCTCTAAAACTGTGATAGCTCCAGGAGGATTTCCAAAATTGCTTTTTACATATTCCAGTGGTTTGTTTCATCATCAGTGACCCAGAAGTATGATTCTCCAATATCTTCTCGTATTTTCTCAACTGTCTTAAACGAAATAGGAATAAATGTTTATTGTAAATAGTTTAAATCAATACAATTCAGTTAATAATTTTAATAGCAGAAAGAAACACTGCTATTGTAAAAACTTACGGACAAATAGGTTGAATGCAAGTAGAGTTTATTCATCTGGTATCTTCATGTTGTTTTATTTGTTGAGAAAAGCATTCAAATCTGGATTCACCAGCTTCTTCTAAGGAATACTTGCAGCTACCATTGCAGAGCATAAGTCGGCAGAAAATTGCTCTTGAGTTTTATCTGCATCGTTAACTTTAGGAAAAAATTGTTGATATCCTGTTTTCGTTTTGGAATTCTTCATATGTATTGCAGTATTTTTGTGTTGTTCTAGGTGATACTTCTTCTCGCATTTTACCTAAATACTATATATTCAAATTCTCATCCAATAATATATGTGAATTCTACAAATTAACAAAGTATCACCTAACAAGAGAATTAAGATTATTTTTTTTTGTAAGATTAGTTGTGTTACGCTTTGGTAAATATTTCCACTTTGCTGTTGAAATCCTTCAATAAGAAATGAAACCTTGTTTGAACGACAGCAAATAATCCTGGTTTACTTTTAAACTGTAGCCAAAATATTTAATAAAAACCTTGACTTTCAAAATCAATAATTCCATTTCCCCTTTTGAAAAGATAACTTACCTCTTTGGAACATACCTGAAAAAAAAAAAATTAGCGATACGTTGTGAAATTCCTATCACCACCAATCCACTGTTTGAATAATACACTTTTACACGATTTCTCTTTAGGCATTTTCTACTAGTTCAGTAATTTACACTGAGTCCTATACAAAGAAATATTAATGAGCAGATATGCACATCTAACAACAGCATAATATATACAACCACTGAATGAACTGACACTGCTGTGAGCTAGAAGAAATTCTTTGTCGACAGTCTGACCAGTTTGAACCAATTATACCACTGGACACATGGGTTTTCCTACCTATCATGAGTATCCATGTGGAGTGACCTATGGTGTGAAGGAGGGGGGGGGG
>CABFVZ010003983.1:23778-46415 GCA_902151445.1 Timema monikensis | reverse complement strand
GGGGGGGGGGGGGGGAGGAGCCGCAAGTATTTAGAAAGATAAAAGAGGGTGTGAGGAAGAGAGAGATATAAAAAAGGCACTTTAAGGCACCCATTTGTAAAATAGGCACTAAACACTCAATTAGGCATTTATAGGCACTATAAAAGTTATCACACTATCTTTGAATCATCAAAAATAAACTTTTACCTCAAAAGCCTACTTTTAAAGCATAGGAATCAAAAAGGCATCTAAGGCAAAATCCGCCCCTACTTATAAGGTTTGTAGACCACATAAAAT
Source organism: Timema monikensis (assembly GCA_902151445.1). Lineage (NCBI taxonomy): Eukaryota > Metazoa > Arthropoda > Insecta > Phasmatodea > Timematidae > Timema > Timema monikensis. Next base: position 46,139 of record CABFVZ010003983.1, on the reverse strand, counting down.
GTTGAATAGTGCTGGATGCACCCCGTTGGCCACTAGTTTGACATGCCTGCTCTATTGTATTGAGTTCAGCTTGAGCTCAATAACGTTATAATAATTTTAACTTTGACTTTTGTAAACATAAAATAAATATATATTAAAATTAAGAAAACATGTTTGAAAAGATAAATTAAAAATCTGCTGTTGAAAAAAAATAACTATCTTTAAAAGGCATTTATAGAGAGTGCGGCAGAAACAATGACCCATTTTAAATCGTGCGCCATTATTGATCACGGCGTCATAGAGTGCTAATAATTGTTCCATTACGTAGTGCGATTTAAAGAATTGCTGTCTGCCTGTATAGCTTAATCTTGGCAGTCATCATGGGGCATTGGTCGAATGAACATCGTATGTTTGCTGTTGAAACATATTTCAAGTTCCTGGTAATGTTGTGATTACTCAGCGTGTGTTTCAGTGACACCTTAATTTCAGCAGGAATGGATGGGTGAAAATGCGGAAGGCGATCACAAGATGGATCAAAGACTTCATAACAACAGCATCTGCATCAGCAAAGAAGCCACCTGGTAGGCGACGTACGGTTCACACCCCGGACAATATTGCAACACTTAAAGCTGCTTTAGAGTGAAGTCCAAAACGCTCTGTTTATGGGCATTTGCAAGCGCTCAACATATCGTACTGAAGTTTAAGCCATATTTTTCATCTGGATATTAAGTTACACCCTTACAAGATGCAATTGCTGCATGAATTATTGCCCAGTGATTTAGAGTCATGTCTAACTTTCTGTTTGCAGATTCTGGAGATGTTAAACATACAAACCAATTTCATCAACAATCTGGTGATGATGAATTATGCATACTACCATTGAAGTGGCTATGCCAACAAACAAAACTTTAGGTACTGGGTGCCAGCAAATCTTCATTACTTTCACTAACGACCACTTCATAGCCAAAAAGTTACTGTGTGATGTGGAGTGTCTTTTCTTGTTATTCTTGGTTCATATTTTTTTGAGGATGAAGCTGGTTGGACTGTCACAATCACAGCAGAGTGATGAGGCTTTGTTATTACAGTTCGTAACAATGTAACTGTGCTGCAAGAATATCAATATGGAGTCATCGAGGTTTCAACAGAACAGTGCAATCACTCACACAGCAAGAACGTCCATGGCGTCTTTGCAATGAATGATTCCACACCACCTTATTTCCCAGTTTGGTGACTAAACTGCCCACCCATATGCCCAATTTATCCGCTGGTGATTTTTTTCTGTCGTGATTTCTTAAATCCAAAGTCTATGCAAACTGGCCAGCAAACTTTCAGGAATTTTAAAAACACATCGACATTGAGGCAATAGCACAAGAGACCTTGCATAAGGTTATGGCAAATGTGCATGTTCGTGCAAAGCTTGCATTGCCAACATTGGTGGTTACCTGAAGGACGTAATTTACAAAACATAACTTATGTTAGGAATGGTGTCAAGGGTTCTTTCCAACAAAGTATAGTAACAACATGTAGTTATAATGTCTAATGCTGAAATATAATGTTTAAAATGGATCACTGTTTATGCCGCACCCAGTATATTTATTATAAAAATACTATTTGTTTTAAAAATTAAAATAGTTTACTAAGTAATTAAACTTATAAACAGTAGTAACTTAGGAATTTATTTTGATTTGGAATGTAGCTGTTCACTTGTTGCTATCCTAGTTACTATTCAATACACATACATCTCCCACTTACCTAAAAGAGAAGTTTTAGCAGTAATTATTTTTATGAAATATAGTAAGTACACTGTTGCAACAATGTGAACTTGATAATTTCTTTCACAGTTAAATTTTTGTGCTACCAGCTCCACAGGAAAAAGGTTTTCTACATCTTCTTTAGCCATGTCTCCCAGACATTGTCAACATTCCAATAGACATTATATTCATACTCTCTCCATGACAAAAAAAAAATTAATAATTTTGATCCATGCTTCACATAATTGTAGCTTATCAAATCCATAACCACCAATACTAAATATGAGATATTACTAACAAACGGATTGAGCATCAAATCACTGTTTTTTATCCACTGATTATGAGTTAAACAGTTATTTTGTGTGGCCGAAAAAACAAAACAAAAATGCCCTTGCTAATATGTTTCTAACACACAGTACATATCAATATTTTCTATTTATCACTTGAGTTAATTTTAATCTTAAGTATTGTACTCTGCCTTAAACATGTTTAAATTATTTCCATCTCGACTTTTACCTAGAAGGCCAAGGTTTCGATTTTTTTTATGGTTGTAGGCATAATGAATTTTCTACTAAATATCTTACATCCTAATTCACATCAAATCATGTTTGATTTTCCTAAAATTTATCCTTCCTATTATATCTCTTTAAGCTAACTAGATTAAGTTACTATCCAACACCTTAGCTCACTCAGTAGTGTGTCTGCCTACTGAACTAATGGTCTCAGGTTCGATTCCCAGCATGGTCGGAAAATGTATCATTCGTGAAATATAGTTTTACCCTCTCACAGTGATGAATTAACGGCCGGGGACTAGATGTTGTGGCTGTCCTCGTCTCAAGTTAGATTACAAGACATTTGAAGCTACGACAGGCCTAGCAAGTCGGTATTCAAAAATATATGGCTTGAACAAAAAACCGTCCCAGTCCACAGGCTGGAAACAGTATTGGATATAAAGTAATGATTAAGTTACTGGTTAATTACTTGCATAATATCATAAACATAAAAGCAATGCTTATATTGGTAGCCAAATAGTCTTTAGAATAATACCGACATGGCACTAGGGTTTATGGGCTTGTTGAAGTTTTCAAATAAACACTCATTACTCATTTTATATACACCATATTTTAGCCTAATCTAATTGACATTCAAACTTTTCCTTTATCTCGTGATAAAAAAAAAAGCAATACAAAAATTTCAAAATATATTGCCTTATTATTTTTAATTCACTCTACCTCTTACCAGTTAATATATTTTCAGGCTTGCCACACACCTGGAAAACTATGGGATCTTGGAAAAAACGGGGACATTGTTTGTTTCTGGAAAAACTTGGAAAACAACGGAAATTTGACAAAAAAATATGAGAAATCTATTGAAATATTTGTGAATTTTGTTTCTGGAAAAACTTGGAAAACACAGGAAATTTGACAAAAAAACATGAGAAATCTATTGAAATATTTGTGAATTTAGGACATTTATTTGTTTGATTTAAATATCATGCCTATATATGAAATTAAAATTTTATTAAAAAATTAAAATAATAAAAGGTTTGTCACTTTAAAAATAATTTATTTATGGAGTATGTATGGGGGTGCAGTTAGGCCAAGTGAGTGATAGGAACAACAAATGAAAAATGAGGAATAACAATAAGATTATCACTATGAAAAGAGGACAGTACCTATCATTTTCATTATTGAGATAACTGGCTCAGATCTGAATAGACCACTTAAGCAGAACTAGCTTTTTCATGGTTGCTTCTTAACTCTTAACAACTCAATCCCTCTATCTAGGTTTGGTTACATCAGAAATCTTTCAAATCTATCCTACTCCATATTCCAATAGTGTAAACATGCGGACGAGGGGGTGTGGTGGGAGGTGGTATATCACAATTTCATCACTTTATAAAACCGTATAATGTCCCATGCACATGAGCAATATTTTCGTTTATTTAAAAAACAAGTTTAAACAAAAATTGAAGGTGCTTATAAACCACTTGCAGGATGTGGCGTTGTTTGAGCATCCATGCGAATATGATTTAAAACATAAGTACAAGGACATGCATCAATGTGTTCGCTTAATGTCTTTTCCTTCTACTGTGACCCCAAAAAAATGTGAAAATTAGAGAAGGATAAATTGTAAATAATAATGGGGTACTTAAGAGGTACATATAAATAGCCAAACACTAGTTGAGTTGAAAATGTAATGGAAATTAAGAGAATCCTATAGATTCTTCAAAATAAAAAATTTGATACCTCAAAAGAGATTTAGGATATCTATATGTACTTACTTAATCTCTGGCATTAAAAACTCTCATTGGGATTGCCATTCAACACCTTTAACACAATTGTAGATTCTTTCTTTCACTGAAATGTTTTAAAATATTAAAATAATTCATATGTTTGAAAAAAAACTTGGAAATTACTTAAACTACTTACTTTACAAAGCTACAATTTTTTATTATTTTTATTTATTTATAGTTTATGTAATACAATTTTATAACTATACTCGAGTGTTCATATTTGTTTCATCATGTTTTTCAGGAACAGATGTTAAATCTTCTGATCATGATATATTACTTCTCAAAGCAACATCAAATGCAACAGTGATGTGTCTTGGACAGTGCTTGTCAATATTACAACACCAACAAATTGCTCCTCTTACAATATCTCAACCAACAGTTACTTCCCATGTTAGTAATAACATTTTCATCCGAAAAAACTCACAACCATCATCTATTTTACCTGTTCTAATGGATGAAGAATTAATTGTTGAAAAAGGGTAATATTTAAATCATCCTCATTGTACATTATATGTAAAAATGAAATCCATTCATGTCAACGTAATCCTATTTTACAAAGTAAAATAAGGTGGCAAGTCAGCAATATCACTTGATAAGCTGAAACTCACTGTGTATCAGCTTCAACCGGAATTCACAGGTAGATTAGAAGCCAAAAATGGGAAAGATAAATGCTGGTCTTTTTTTCCAACTATGCTTGTTCTCATATTCATTTCAGGCACCTTGACAGTTATCAAACTGATTTATTAATTAAGTTTATTCAAATTACCAGACCTTTTAGTGACATCTTGGCTGACAGTAATTGTCCCAAGGCTCAAGGGGCAAGTTATCAATTTAATGTTAGTATTTATCATACATGTGGTTTTAGTGACTTTTATATATGCTTTAATGAGCTTACAAATTGTTTTACACAATATTTTATTTAATGGAATCCTTAAATCATTTGACATTATTTTCATGCAAAAGAAATTAAACATATTTTTCATATTTTTCAAATCAGGTACAATTCTGTTATTTATGTAGTGTATATATAAATAGGCTAAGTTCACTCACTATTAGTGCACTCCCCGGTTCTAATAGCCCCACTTGTTTCATCTGTCAACCACATTTATATTTGGCTTTTACACTTAAAAATTATTATTTCTCTTATAATAGCTCCTCATTCTTCAAGAGGTTTAGAATCTGGGGAGTTAAAACGGCACCATTTTTGATTTGTTCCTCCTTGATGTCATATAAAGTGCTATTCCTTTTTTCTCTGTATAATGTTATGTGCTTTGAGTATATTTTGTTTCTTAGTTTAATATAATATCATATTAATATATTTTTAATGACAAAAATTATACCAAAACGATGCAAACACACACTTTAAAATGTGATAACATATAAGGAAGGAAGTCAACTTTGAAAAATAGTATATTATTTTGTGCTTTTTTTCAGAAAGTTTATTTCTAACCAGCCGGGCTATCCACATTATTGAACTACTAGGCTAGTTATGAGAAAGGTTAAATTCAGAATAAATATACCCAAATTTGCAAGGAGGGTGAGGCACTAGTTAGGAAAAACCACCTTAGTACAATCGATCAGTTTTCAAAACCTAAACTTCTCATCAATTATAAACCAGACAAGGTGAAACTGATGTTTTTTTCTGCATTTCTTGGGTGTGTACTATGATTTGACAATATTGCAGTATTTTTTCACTTTTTGTATCAACACTTTTTAAGTGAAATAAATCTAGTAATTACCATGTAATAGAAACATGAAGCTTAATTTTCTTAACTTGTTGACCTCAGCAGTTTTTGAATATTTCTTAAGGAGTCCTCAAATTTAATGACACCTTTTTTTTATTCATTTAAAAAATTTATCATTTAATGCTGCTATGCTCATTAAAGATATTTATGAACTGTTTATATTATGTTTATATTTATGTTTTTACTGGAGCAATGTCCTATTTATTTTAGCCAAAAAATTTTTGCTATAAAAACTTCCAAAACACTGGTATTCCCCACACGCACTAGTATTAGGTACATCGCTTTTAAATGGTAACATATTATTGATATCTATGAAAAATAATAAATTATTTTTGTAACAAGAGCCAAGAACATTTTATTGAATAGCCAGATTTTCTGAAAAAAATAAAAAAATAATAATAATGATAACACTAAATTCTATATCCATCATAACATGTGAATATCAACAACTTTAGGATGTTGAAGATTTTCTATTAATAAGGACGGATCAGGAAATGATTATCAACTTAGTATAAATGGAGAAATTTAGAACAAGTGAATGATCTATCTGTGCAGAATGAGCTGTAAAAATGGAAGGATAGATGGTGAAATCGACAAAGAGTATTTAGATGTATGGGGATATTGCAAAGAATGAGGTAGTATCAAAAGAGGCAAAGATGGTAGTGTAGTATGGTACTCCAACATTGTTTTACAGATGTGAAGCGTGGATTTGTCAGAAGACACAAGAGCATGGTTAATGCGGTTAGAATGAGATATCTATCTAAGAAATATATGTGAAAAAACTCGTATGGACGGGGTCAGTAATGAATTGATGCTGAAGGAGTGTGATTTGAAAGGGAATCCAATAGGTCATTGTGAGTGAAAGAAATGTCATATGGTGGTTTGGGCTCATTGAAAGGACGAGTATGGATCGATTGACGAAACAAATATATGAAGGTAAAGTGTATGGATAAAAAGGAAGGGTTAGGCAATGTAAGACATGGCAAAATGTTGTTGATGAATATGTAAAAAAGAGAAACATTAGGAGTTTTAAGAATCAAAGAGTATGTATCAATTGGTGTATGGATGTTGTTGAAGCGAAGAAAGTATGCAAGGATAAAGAAGTGTGGAGAAAGTTAATGAGGATGGATTGCATAAGTCTTTTTGGAGCTATATTTATAGTTTCTTGCATACCCCTTAAGGGAATGTCGTGATTAGGTAGGTCAATTAATCTACTTTTCAGGCTATAGTTACTAGAACATATTTTCTTTCTGTGACAAATGATTGGATAAGTGTGGTTATTCAACGAGGGTCAACAGTAAACAAATTACCGATAATTGTCTTGATTAAGAAATTCTCATATAGCTACAGTATTTAAATTTTCACAAATTGAATTAAAAAATACATATAAACAGACAGTAAATACTAGGGAAATTATTACAGAACTTTAAATTGGCACCAATTTCAGTGGTTGCATGGTCTAATACACTTCTCTTGTGTTAAATAGACTGCTGAAGACAGGAAGATCGGGGTTTGATCCCGGTTGGGTCCACTGAGGGTGGTTCTTTTAAATGGTTTTCTACTCTCTCTCTCTCTCTCTCTCTCTGCCGGCAAATGTGGGTGCACTTCCTCTAAAATAAACCTCCCTAATCCCTAACACCTTAGTGTAATTAGTACAAAGGCATATAACACAAATTAATGTGTGTATATCCATTATTCATAGTCTTGACTACTAGAACTACAAAATGTTCCTTTTAATTGCCAATAGTGTTAAATTTAATGGTAAAATGATTGATTCAATTTTTTTAAATAAAAAATAATTTTATTTTCTAGAAGAATTTTAAAAAAAAGGTACTTTCAATAGCATATTATTGGAATAACTTCAACTTTAAGTCCTTAATAATCCTGTAATCAAATTCTTCAACTAAAAGTTTTTTGTCAGCTCAAAATACATATATAAACCGCCAGGTCTGGTTGCTGTGTTGGATACTGTAGCCTATAGAGTGGGTTTATGGTTGCTCTACATTCAACCACACACACACTCAGAGTTAAGAGTAACGATCCCATGTGGCCTCATTGTTTAGAAAAACTGTCTAAAAGGGGAGTATTCTTCTTCAGGTGATAAACGTAGGTTTTAAGATTTCTATGATATGAGACCGACTAAGCTCAAATTATATTTATAAAGCAACCTTAAATAACATTTTCATAGAAAAATACAATTGTTAAAAGGTTCAATTTGGTTTTAATAAAGTGGAGATTGAAAATAATAGAATATATAAATTGATTTGTTGTTTAAAAAAGAAAAAAAGAAAAAACTCATCTACATTTGATTTTAAACAAAATAATAATAAAAGGTATGTATGAAGGTTTTGTTTCAAACTTTACAACTGACCATTTTCATTTTTTTTATTAGTTCTCAAACTCACATTCTTGACATTTACATAGAGCAGTACAGGCAAGATTTGCCTTCCAACTCCTACAACGCACAGTACACTCTTGATTTCATCCAAATTTTAGGATTTCCCTGCAGGTATCACCAGTTGATGGTACTGTGAGCCTCTGAGGTATGCAGTGTCCACTGTTGCTGTCACACTTCCAGCCAAAATTAGCAGGGCTGGTAAGAACTTGTATTCTCACCAAGCTCTGACTCCAGGCGAGGCCCGCCAGATATCCTGTCCACAACATGTGTTGGTGGAGGGCATTTTGAGGTGGTGGAATGTTCTCCAGCTCTCTTTTCTTCTGTGTGAATAGAGAGAATCTTGCTGAGTTAACTGAAAGTTATAAAGCTCTTAAGCTGGGAAAGCATCAAGTATTTTGCTTTCAAATGGTTTATGTGCAAGTACATAAAAAGCAGGAGTCAACCATGCTGTTTACTTTCTTCTATCAACAAACCTGGACAGTGTATCACAACCTGTGAAAGCGTGGAATGCTGGCAAAGCATCTGGTCAGATTCGATTTGCTATGTCAAGTGCATTAAAACCCTTAATGAATTTCCTACACCCAATGTTAACATAAGACAGTCATAATTTATGTTTCTTGCAAGAGAGATGGCTAATATTATCACGTCTCTGTCAACTGTTCTGATGGTTATAGTCTTACATCCTTGTTTTGTGCCATTAGCTGCATGGAGAAGCATACGAGTATCTGCTTCTTCTTGGTTTCAAGGAGATAGATTTTGTAGATCATTTTGTTCAGTGTACAGCACTTCTTAATCTTTGGTAATAAACACAGTGCCAGGAAATTTCACCAATGACACTATGCAACTCGGAATATCAAAAAGATCATCTATATTCTCGTTAACATGTAGAAAATCTCTCCATTTTTTGTCACACGTTTTCCTTTTACATGTCAACATATGCTTTTCCTTCTTAATTCTCTAGCTGATGCTTTTATACTTTTAGCCGTAAACTCATCAAATGCCACATCAATATGCTTGCCAGATGATTTGAATTGACCTTTTATGTATTGAATGAACTTATCACCATAATCTTGAAAAGTGCCTGATGTGCTGGAATTTATTATGTTGATGACAGCCACCCCATCCATTATTATCATTTCAGACTCTGTAGGCCTATGTGTTTCGTCCTCTCGGTCTAAACAAGAGACCAGTTCCTCTAGGCTGTTTAGGATGTCACTATTTTTATCGTGAAAAATTAAAACTTCTTGTGAAAGAGCAGGGGAGTAGCCCTGATTTTCATGTCTGAAAAATGTGGGAAGGTCTCCATTTCGAACCTATCAGGCCATGTAGAGCCTGGATAAAAGACTTCTATCACGTTTCAGAGATAGCACACTATCTTTTGTTTTCGATTATGATGTCTTCTTTATGTTAGTAAAAAGAGGCAGCTGTTTCTTTGAAATAACGGCTTCCAGTGGAACTGTTCTTTACACAAGACGGGTCTGAAAGAAGACTTCCAAACCATTACTTTTATTGCATTTTACTGTTGCAGCCACAGTTTGATGTAACATTTCTCTTGTATCTAGGGCAACAAGATCCTCACTTGTGTGTCTGCGAAGGGATTTCCTAATTCATTTATGACTTGGGTCACTGTTTTCACCTGGTCTACAAACTTTCGTTGCTTTGAGGGCACATTCTCATGAGTATCAGTACTTTGGCCAGGATTCATGATTATGTTCATGAAGTCTTCAGAAACCCTCGCAAGTTCTGGCCCTGCAATCATCCATCTCGTTAGAACTGCAGCATCTTGAGTAAGACAAACTTAACCACCACAACCTTTCACCATTGTATTGTTTTGCTCATGGCTTTCATCCAACACCATCTTTGAGAATAGATGGTTTATTTTGTGGTAAATGAATTTGCCTTTAAAAAATTAATCACATATTGCAGGGTTTCTCACTTGTAAAGATATCTTATCCCTCAAATGCACCTTAAGAACTCGTGCATCATTGTAATGGTCTAGTGCGTGGAAAAACCACTGTAGATTCCACAAGGATTTGATGTACAATTTCTCTGTTCCAGGTTAAAATATAATGTTCCGTTTCCATTAAGAGTTTCCAAACTGTGAAGTTTGGGCTTCTTTTAGTTATTTGCTTGCACCAGTCTTCAAAACTCAGAATGGTTGAGTCATATTCTGTGTTACAGTAGTCAAGGTATGCATCCTAATGCAATTTAGAGAGTGCACAAACTGTTAGCGGATGAGCATGTACTGTTTTCTTCACATGTGAAGCCTTAAGAAAGGAGTCTGCTGTACCAATTGAAGCAACTTTGGCTTGCTCCTGCGTCTAGTCACTCCCAACAAAAAGATTATCCATGCATTTGAAGAGAGTCATCTTAATACGGAGACCCCCCAACATGAAGAAAGTCTTTTTCGACATATACTTGTGGTCAAAACCACTGGATCCACTTTGCTATTTTTAACAATGGTTGGTTACATGCAATAAATGGAACTCGTCTGGGGTTCAGAATATTTACAGCTTTTTAAATGACGTCAAACCCATGCCGTATCACCACAACTGATTTGGAGTCATCAGGAAATAAAGGCCAGTGCATTTGCATTACATGAGTGAGTTGATGGGATTTGCTCAGGCTCTTTAGTGTGGTATTCAGACCATGCTGCACGAAGTTCATTGATATAAACTTCACCCAAGTTAATATATTTGATGACATGTTCACACCAAATGGATTCTTTATTAGCAGGTACTTGCTCATCTGATATTGAATACTGAAGGGTCCCCGGGTTAGGTATTTTTGGAACCATTGGTTTTTATTTTCCTAATCTGACATGTGTAACAACCGTGTAACTGTTGGGCAACATCCCAATCGTCTTTCCATGATTTTCCAGGGTTAGAATGGTTTGTTTTGTTCCAACATCAGAATGTTTGAATAATGAAATTCCATTTCCATGGAAAGAGCCTTCAGCAGTTGTAGCTGTAGGGTTGTGAGCTTGTTGTCAATGGCACTGGTTGTAAAATTGCTATTGTTTAGTTGTGTTAAGCATACTACACCTAAATTATCATAGTGATTTAGTACTGCATTGCCAAGTCTGGCTGAAAATCCACGAACCCGGTCATATGAAACTGAAATCCCGAGTTTGTACAAAGTGTCTATGAGATCTTTTGACTGTGTTTTGGAAAGAATAGAGGTTCCAAGGAAGAGAGGAAGAAGCGTCTCTTTTCTTTTCGAATACCAAGCCTTTGCATCCCAGAGTGTCTTTTAGGTTTTGATCAATGTTAAAATGTAACAGCTGGGAAATATAAAAACTACACTGGGACATGTTTGGTGATTGCGTTTGTATGTTGGAATCATACAATATCATCGTGACAACAGTCATCAAAGAATTTGGGATCGAGTTCTTTTGGCATTCTTCTGTAAAATAGCCATTGAAAAATGTTTTATGTTTTGAATGTTTCATTATATCGCTAAGAACAATGTTTGCAGTGCGAGACAGAATAATGGTTTCATTTTCACCATCTAAATCACAAGCTTTTTGCAGGGAAACACCAATATCTCTATTTACAGCAAGCAGGATTTCATTTCCCTTCACATGCGGCTCAATCTTAGGGAAATAACTTAATATTTTTACTTTAAGTCACTTTGAATTTAGTTAAAGATCCTCTCCTAACTGCAATACCCTTGCAGTGTACATCCTCTTTAGTTCAATCAAGTGGAAAATTGGTTCATTTTCTTCATCCTCTATAATTGACTGAATATTTGAAATAAACTCTTCAAACGCCATTGTTTTCTAATTGGAACAGGATATGGGTACAGATTTAGGCATATTTTTGTTGTACAAGGATACCAAACATTTGATGTGATATTTTGCTTCTTGTACACTCAAGTTTCCATCAGTTTGTGTCAACTTGTATTAATAGGATTATCTGCTGGACAAATCAGTTTCTCACTGGTGTCTTCTTGGAAAAAAAACTCTTTTTCCAGTCAGTGGGTCTGGTCTATAAAGATGTTAAAGTACTTTTATTGGAAGGCAACGAAGCCAGGGCTGATGGAGATACAAATTTGAAGTGCCTCGTCATGATTTAAGACCTAAAGTTGCTTCTTTACAAACCTGAAACAAATTCACCAGAGTACATATATTTTTCGAAAATAGGTTTTTATTTCCTTTCTAGAAAATAAACTCAATTTTCCCAAATAAAAATAATTTATATTTTTTTTATGGAATTATATACTATTTGGAATATTTCTGAGAAAACTAGACTTCTGCTAGCTGCCACCAATCCGGAGATATAGTGAATCCTCAAAATATCCAATATGGTGGACATTTTTCAATATGGTGGCCATCAGAATGCAGATATTGATTGCCTCCTCAGCTGAAATTCGCCTAAAGTGTATAATAAACAAACCTACAAAGTCTCTTGCTTTTATCAAAAAGTGTAACAATTTTTTCCCTTAGCCACTGGACTATACCAGAAATGAACACGTTTAAAACTTTGTAAACCCTCTAATCAAAATCCAGGAAAACAAACTTTCATAAAAATATGTCTGATACAAATATTGAATCAAGTTTTGAGAAAAGATTATTGTTAGAGACAATTCTAATATTTTACAATTTAACTAAAAATCACAAATGTGTTATTAAAACCAAATCCATCCCTGTCATAAGTAAATAATTTTAAAATGTAATAGTAAAAAATTGATAATTATTAGAATTATTATTATTATTGTTAGGTTTATTTGGTGGTTTAAGACACATTAACACGAGAGGACTAAACATAAGAATTGATTTATGAATTTAAATACAACATTATGTGGTGGGGTGTTGGAGCACAAACTATGTTAATGCAATCATGTGAATGATCATGTTTCCAAATAAGTTTCCATTATTAACATTTTTCCATGCTTTTTTTACACTCTTTAATTTTCTTGAATAATATTTTTAAAATACCCAGAATAAGAGAGAAATTTTTGTTATTAAACTAGGGATATCTCTTTTAAATATACTATTAAATAAGAAAATAATCTGGACTACACTTTTCCCATTGAATTAAGTTAATAATTGTAGTTAAGAAGAAGTAAGTTAATAATGTTATTGCTATTGGTCAGTATAGCTCACTTACAGGCTCACACAATGGAGTTAATAGTCATTACTCGTATTAGAGAATATACATTTAATAAATGCCCATTTCTTTAGCTAAGTGACAGAGTTTTGCCACTAATTGGGCTAAGCCTGATTTTATCACACAAGATTATACAATTTTGTATATATTCAATATCATAAAATGTGTGACACTGTGGTCATTCCTTTAGTGCATGTTTAGCTTAAATTAATGTTTAAGAAGTGTGCAAACCTTCTAATAAATGAGTCTTTATTTAATAAACTTATTCGTTTTTTTTATGGTTTTGTGTTTTTCTTGAAAGTTATTTTAGTTAACATTTTCTCTGTTATGTTGACAGATTTTCTTCTGTGTCTTCTTCACTTCTGGCTGTATCACCTAATACCTTCAAACAAGATTCAGGTATGTCAAAGGTAATACTTCTTAATTTGAGTTTATGTTTTAGTATGACTTAAATTCTAATGTAAAAATGATTACTTAGATATTAGAGAGATATTTTTTTAACAATGTTATATTTTATTTAAAATATTATTTTCAATTTTTTATTAATTGAATGAATAATATTATTGTTTTTTGATAAACAATTAATCAACCATACTTAAAGGCACCATCACTAGAAGTGATACCACGTGGGGATTGGTAATTCAAAGAGAGGAAAGTAAGCTTATAAAAACCACCCCGCTACAGCCTAGAACTGAGCAGGTGTATCACCCCTGTTGTTCCATTTTAATATTATTTTACTTCACATTCTCATTTTAAGTGCCTAAATTAATTGTTGTTTTTGTCTGTGCACTATATCCATTTTAAACAATTAGATTCTGATGTTTGGTTACCTATACGAGATTTAAGAATAAGTAACCAGCTTCAGTAGTGAATGGTTTAAGGATTCATTCTCACAATAGACTGGACTCATGGTGATGGATTATTGAAGTTCAAATCCCGATTGTATGCACTGAAGGTGACTTTTTATAAATGGGTCTCCATACCTCTCCTTATAAATTTGGATACATATGAATCAGCTATTTAAGAATTTGCCTAAATCACCATTTTCGTTAAAATTTGTTAACATGCACAACACAATCTTTTGGCATGCATACATCTTTTAGCTATAAAAGGGACCATTTCTCATAATAGGTGTTATTTTTTTAAGGTGCCCAAATTAGAGTATATCTTCGAAAGGAACTAAGTCAGCAACTTAGTTCCTTTCACATGTGTATGGTGTATTTCTAAAAAGGAACTAAGTCATTAACTTATTGTCTTTCATATTTATACACAGGGTTAATTTTACCCGTAAGTTTTCAGTCCTGAATAATTTGTAATTTATTTACCTCCTTGTTGGAACAATATTCTTATTTCGTCGAGTGGTTTTCAGTCCTGAATAATTTGTAATTTATTTACCTCCTTGTTGGAACAATATTCTTATTTCGTCGAGTGTTTATGGTTATTAAAACCGACAAAAAAAGGAAGAGAGGCATGAGAAATGTATAAGATTATTTAGCTGAGTGCATGAATACATGGCGAACATTATAGCTATAACAAAGGCATTGTGATTCCAGCTAAAACAACTGGACAAGCATGCAGGTAAGAGGTTATGAATGTTCCTGTTTATTTGTAACGAATAAGCAATCTATACTCGTACACTAAACAACTTAAGTGTACGTGTGCGGCAACATTCATTTGACTAATAAATCTCCTCAAAAACACACACGCACGCACGCGCGCGCGCACACACACACACACACACACCTGTGCATCAAATGCCATTAGTCATTACATATACATTTGCTGAAAAGATAAATTTACCTATATTTTAACACGCCTCCTTAAATTTATATTACAGTCCAACCTTAATCATAAACCAATTTATATCACATTAAATTCATGTCTGAATTTTTCAAACTTATTTCGACCTAATGGCTTGGTAAAAATATCAGCCACATTTTCATCAGAATCTATTTTGACTATCAATTTCTCCTTTATCATAACTCCCGTTTACAAAATGATAATGTGTCTCTATATACTTCGAATTTTTTTGTAAAATTACCATACTTAGCTATATTTATTGCACCAGAATTATCTTCATACATTTTTATCGAGTCACAAACTTCAATATTAAAATCTAGCAAAATATATTTCACAACTTTTAATTCACTCACACACTCAGACAATGACACATACTCAGCTGATTAGGATGATTTTGTTACACTGTTTTGTCTCTTAGATTTCCAAAAAATTACATCTCCATACATTTTAATAACATATCCTGTCGTCGATTTTCTGTCAATAATATCACCTGCCCAATCGGCATCTATGTAACAGTTTAAGATCTCTTGGTTAACAGTTCTATTATAGGTTAACTTTAAATCTTTGGTCAATGCATCATCTCAAGAAACTATGGAGCGCAACAATGTTCATAAGTAACAGGGAAGATGGATCGTTTCATAATGCCCCAGTTGCGATGAACGCCTCAGAGATTCACATCGACAGTGCCATGAAGGGGCCATATCGTGAGGAATGGTTTGAAGCAATCTATTCTGAGATCAGATGCTTGGTCGCCAACGACACTTGGGAAATCTTTGATAGACCGACCAACGATAGAGTGATCGACTTTAGGGCGGTTATCCGAAACAAGTATAATCCTGATAGAACATTACTTCGAAGGAAAGCAAGGGTGGTCACAAGAGGCTTTGCCCAAAGACCAGGAATCGACTTTGTGGACACTTTTGCTCCACTTGCCAGGATTGAATCATTTCGATTACTCATGGCATTGTCAGCTAAGCTCAACTTATAGGTCTCACAGCTTGACATTACAATGGCCTATCTGAATGGTGACATCGATACACTCACATTCATGGAACAGCTGGACTTGCTTGTTGAGGCACTACAAAAGATGATTAGGACTGAAAATGACAACAGCATTGTTGGGAAAGCAAAAGACATGCTTCATAAACTGAAATCCGGTAACAAAGTCTGCAAACTTCAGAAGGCCATTTACGGGCTCCATCAAGGTGGTCAACAGTGGCACGCTTAACTAAGTGCAACCTTAGAATCCATCGGGTTGCAGCCCACAAACTCTGACCCATGCGTGTATGTCGATAGTCGAAGTAAACACCCAGTCTATGTGCTCATCTATGTTGATGACATCGTTATCGCTTCTGGAAACCCGGAGTGAACCAGAGACATTAAAGGTGAACTGTCAAACAAATTTGATGTAAAGGACCTTGGAGCTATAAATCATTGTTTAGGAATTGAAGTGAACCAATCCAAGGACAAAGTCACGTTATGTCAGAGTGGATACATCAGGGATGTCTTACATAAGTTCGGCATGGATGACTGCAAACCAGCGAAGACACCGATATCAACCGGGGTCAAGTTTGATTCTTCCTCCACTAACACAGAAGAAACAAAGCAATATCCATTCAGAGAGTTGATTGGAGCCCTCATGTACATCGCCATCGGTACCCGTCCCGACATCGCTTACGCAGTCAACATGCTGAGTCAATATAATAATTGTCACACCTCAACTCACTGGCAAGCCGCCAAGCGTGTGCTAAGATATCTACAAGGAACCATTGACAAGAAGTTGGTTTACTCCAGGAATGATGAAGGCATTTCCGGTTTTGCAGACGCCGACTGGGGAAACTGTGACACTGACAGAAGGTCCTATACAGGTTACGCGTTCACCTTGTCCGGAGCGGCGTTATCATGGTGCTCAAGAAAGCAGAGAACCGTTGCTTTATCTTCAACCGAGGCAGAATATATGAGTCTCACCGAAGCTGCGAAGGAAGCAATCTTCCTGATGACCTTCGTACGAGAACTTAGTTTAAAGGAGTTGTCGAACATCATTATTTTCAATGATAACCAATCAGCTGGAAAATTGGCACATAACCCTGTCTTCCACTCAAGATCGAAACATATAGATATAAAGTTTCATTTTATTCGTCAAGCTCTCCAAGATCACCCACTAAGGCTTGAATATCTATCCACTGAGGATATGGTAGCTGACATCTTGACATCTTCCTGGAGCCAAACACAAGAAGTGTGTCAACGAATTAGGTTTACGTGCTTGATTGTTACCCATTGACCTTTTGAACTCAAAATTGAGGGGGGGTGTTGTAGTTCAATTATCACCATCGAAAGTTCATGTTTGTTTACATTTGTAGTTCACTATAACGATGACAGATGTCTCATGTATTTAGTCTAAAAAGGGTTTTTCAAATAATAAACCGTTAGTCATGTTCCAGCCAAGCACTGTACCAGTCATGCTATAAATTGTGTCAACAATAGTTTATACATATTGTGTATTTCGATCACTACTCTCCCCAACAGTCAATGTAGCCTCATTAGAACCATTTAATATCCAACCTGTCTTTGACTTATCGCGTATATTGACATCTGAGGTGAAGAATAAAAATACATGTGAGGAGATAAATCATCATCATCTCATCATATATAACCCCAGGTAGATCTCCTGGGGAAACAATGCTCCACTTTATCATCAAACACTAGGTAGGACATAACCATGCACCTGTTTTCATGTCATAGGATTTTTTAATTCTTGTTTTAATCAACCCTCAAAACAGTAATTTTATATTGAATATTATCTTTGCTATTATATCACTTTTCAAGAATTCACAACCCAATCTCCTTTTCACTGTTAATCTTAGTGCAGGAAAAGTAGCTCAAAATGTAAAAAGGAAAAAATTCTCAAGTGGATGAAAAGTGTCATACATGTTTAAAAAACCTTACTTTTAAAGAAACTTAATTTTGTATAAAAATTAAGGCAATTTTTTTATATTGACGGAGAAAAATAGTTTGCAAAGTGTTTTTTTTTGTGGAAATACCTCAAAAAATAATGGTTTTCTCAAAAAAAAAATATATTTATTTATTTATTTGACGCTTATGAATTTACCTTCAAATATTTTTTTTCTTCTGTATGATGAAAGTTTTTACCCGGATAAATTTTTTTAAATTATGTACCATTTTCACCCCGTGCAAAATGGCTATCTTTCACCCTCAATTCTATGTTGAAACCAGGCGCTAAATAAAAAAATTACTTTGACATAATGTTCAAAGTTATTTAGGCCACTTTATTTTGGTTTTTTCGGATTTGTTCTACAGCAAAAACTGACCAAATTATGGACAAAAAAATTGCAAAAATTAAAGTTATGTGAAAATATATTTTACACTATGCAACAAGGTTTTTTTCCCTGATGGATTGTGCTGATAATTCATATTCCAATATTTTTTGGTTACTGATGATGAACAGGCCTTCGGAATTAACTTTCGATTCTTTATCGCTGTCAATATTTATTTCAACTTGCTAGAAATCTATAATTTTGATGGACAACAAGGTTGCTTTAATGTTTCTTGGGTCCATAAATATAAATTCGATCTCACAATAAGTATTTGACAGCTGTCACTATGTCATCAACTTTAAAATTGCAGGTGACCTGGTGGTCTAGGGGTAAGGTGTCAGACTTCTGTGCTGGCGGCCGGGGTTCAATTCTCCGTCCCGGCACAGATTTATCTGATTTCCAAACCCTTCCTTCACCTCTGACAAGACATCTTGTGAATGTGGGGAATGCCAGGCCACCACCGTGGTTCGGATTCCACGTTAAACTGTAGGTCCTTCATTTCATCTCACAATCACCCTACCATTACACATTAGCATAAGTGCGTATAATCCGAACGGGTAGTAAGACGTGGTGCTAATAATAATAATAATAATAATAATAATAATAATAATAATAATAATAATAATTTTAAATTGCAGATGGATTACATATATCTTATAAATAATATGTTTAATAAGACTTTGTAGTTATTAAAATGTTAAGAATTATTATAGTTAGGTAAATAACAAATTCAATTTTGATGGTAGTTTTATATATATATCATCATCATCAAAATTGAATTGGTTATATATACAGCTGAAATCAATATTTTTTGATCTTGATAATGTATTACTGAAAGCATTTATTATATTTAAGTTTAAATAAATAATATTATATAATATATATATATATATATATATTAATAATTTTTATTACAAAAGCTTAACACACTATTCCGCAACATACATCTGAAAGAACACTAATAAACATAAAAACTCTAAAGATTAATTTAACTTTGAGCCATAATTGTATTAAATATACAATAGGAATACTAGGCATTGCTGATCATGATTTAAAGCAAGGTGATATTTTAAAATAAAATCTTTGTTATTTACAATGGTTTAACTCATATTTCATCCACTATTTTTTAAAATTATGGTTATTTATGCTTAAATTGATTATTCACTTAATTCACAGTCATTGAAAGAAAATAGTAATAAAAAATCACTGAAATACAGAAAATTTTCTTAGCTCTAATTTAACATCATTGAAATTTTGGTCTAAAATTAGTAGTTTTCAAGTTATTAACAAAAAACTGATAGTTATTGTCGGTTTTTCCTAAAAAAATTGAAAATTGGTCAAGTTGAAGTACATAGTTTTAGATCTTAGAATTGTTTAAAAAAGAATCTAAAATTCAGCAGCATGTAGATTAGATTACATTAGATTTAAAGTATGCTGGACCAATTTTTGATAAAACCATTTAACAATAGTTTTTTTTAAATATAAAATTTTAGTATTTTTCCATATACAGCTCTTTATTTTAAGTCGTTCTTTTAATGGCTGTTATTGTTAAAATTGAATAAAACACCCACCATTTGAAATAATATTTACTAGGCTCAAATGGCTCTTTTGATGGCTATTATTGTTGAAATTGAATAAAATACCTGACATAAGAAATAATATTTATTAGACTTTAGAACACATTATAAACTATTAGCACTGCATTGGCTTAAACAATTTTTATAACATATTCAGGAAAAAAGTTTTTTTTAATGAAAAATTATAAAATAAAATGTATTCATTATTAAATACTTTTTGTGTTAATTATTACATTATAAAAAAAATTACAAATTAGATGTTTATAACTGCTAAAATATTTCATTGATTACATAAATACATAGTCAAAACACATTATTTTCTACTTTTGATTTTTTATGAATACCACTTTACTGGATATCTTAGGTCATAACTTTTGTCAATTTTTACTGTAAAATAGTGTCTATTATATTTAAGAAGATATTCTATACCCTGCACATAAGCCAAATAAGTTTAAATTTTGAATATTTTTTTTATGGAATATCGGTTTAAAAGATGAATATTTTTATAGGAGTAAAAAAAAGGAGAAAATAAAAAAATTCATATATCAGTTTATTTTCACTGTATGAAATTTTTTTTAAATAAAAGCTAAAGGTAATTTCATAAACTTCTAATAAGTATTTATGACATAATTTTGAGAAAACTTATTTTTCAGGATATTTACAAAAAAAAAACCTTGCCCCTATTGTTCTCCCCGCTAGCAAAAAAGTAGAGGTGTTTTAATTTCATACAAGATTTAGCTTCTTTAAAAGTAAATATTTTTAAACCCGCATGTAAATTTTCATCCTCATTGTAAAATTTTCCTTGTTATCTAATTTTCCTGCACTATTCAATGAGATTATAAAATGCCTTAGACCAGTGATGTTCACAACTTTTTGAATTAGGGTGCTATTGAAAATGTCAAGCTAGTATAAGAGATAGCTAAAGTATATTCGCCATTGGAGTGGTGGTAAATGACAGCTAACAAAAGCTACCAGATCTACTCGCATGCACCCATATATTTTAGTTATGATTTTCTATTGAATTCGTTCACATTATTGAAATGATGGTCTTTGTTTCTAGTCTGGCATTTAACTCTATTTCCTCTAGTGTTTTTGTTTTCTATGGCTACTGGTTTACTTAGACTTTCGTGGCCTGCACCTTTGTAGTGAGTCTACTACTTATAGGTCCTAAGGTAAGCTTGCATTTGGTGGTAGCCTTCCCTAACTGAGGCTACGAGTGCTGACAATGACTTGGTTCATCATCACCAACCCTCCCACCAAGCTGGGAGCCAACTGGCCAGGCTCTGTTCCTAGATTGTTGGTTTTGGACCTGACCCGTCTCCTGTCTCATAAGCACCTGATCTGGCTTCCACTGGGGTTCAACCCAACCTCCACCAGGGTACTCGGGCCCTGGGTATACCACTTGGCGGTGAGATAAGGATTGAATAGGAAAAACTAAGCGGGTCTCACTGGATAGGTTTCTTGTGTATCACTTCACTGCCCCTAAAGTATTAAATTATAATTATGGGCAAAGGGAAACAAATGGAATAATGCTGCAGATGTATGCATTGAAAGTCAGATGCCCCTTGGAAGAGAAGGAAAAATTTGAGGAGTAATTTGAAAGGTACTTGGGAAAGGAAAGGCAAGTAGTGTTGGAAGACCTTACTGCCCAATTTGGGAAAGAGATAGAAGGTTTTGAGGCAGTGTTAGGGCATGACATGTTGAAGGAAAATTGAGGAAGGTAGAAGAAGCAAGGCCGTAGCTAGCCAATTTCAGGGAGGGTTTGGTGAGCACATCTCCCAATTGCTGGAAGCTAGAAACAATTTTAAATCATAAAAAGTTCTAGACACTCTCTGAAGTGTTTTTTTTTCATGGTAAAATAATCCCTTAGCTGCCGAAG
Source organism: Timema monikensis (assembly GCA_902151445.1). Taxonomy (NCBI): domain Eukaryota; kingdom Metazoa; phylum Arthropoda; class Insecta; order Phasmatodea; family Timematidae; genus Timema; species Timema monikensis. The sequence continues at coordinate 24,268 of CABFVZ010003983.1, read as the reverse complement.
GTTTGGAAAATTTCTAAAAATAAACATTTTTTGAAGCTCTGTGAAATGTTTTTTTAATTGTAAAATAACACTAAAAATGCCGAAGGTTTGGATACTTTCTAAATATATAACACCTCTAGAACCTCTCTGAAGTACTGGGAATGAAGGAGAAACATAGAAAAACTAGAAAGATGATGTGGGTCTGGTGGCTTAAAAATAACAGGAAAGAAAATTTTACATAAGAAAGGAAAGAGACTTAATGTCCAAGGATTAGATGCAATAGGTGGAGTTGGAATGTAAAAGGTTTAAAAACAGTTTGGTGGGGGCTACAGAGGAGGTTTGTGGGAGGACAAGTGTTAAGAGGAAGTTGAAGGAGACACCATGTGGAATAGAGTGAAACAAGTAATGGAAAGAAAGAACAAAGCATTCAGAAGGAGTTTTAAGGATATGAATAAGAAAACAGGGAGAGTATAGGTAGAAGAAGAAAAGAGTGTGTGTGTGTGTGTGTGGG
>CABFVZ010003983.1:0-12371 GCA_902151445.1 Timema monikensis | reverse complement strand
TTTTTTAAGGATTAATATTTAATGATGGAATCCAAATTGTCATGTTGTTTTTACTATGCGCCATTTCTAATGGGAGACATCTTAAAGTTAACATTTAAGTAATCTGATGAATATTTACCATCTGACTCTTTAGCCTTGACTTCAATTAATAGTTGTTTATGAATTTATTCTATTTTCTTTATACTTCGCAACAACAACAATGTATATATTTGGAGGAACTGTTAAAATTCTAAATGAGTTATGGCTAATAAATATCGACTAACTTTGACTTATATTAATTCTTATTATATATTTACCCCATCATTCCCAAGGTTATTCGTCAAACGTTTTGGTTTAGTATGAACTTTACCGAGGCTGAAGTCTCTTGCCGTCTGGTTGAGATAGAGGGTCACATTTATAACTCCTCAGCACTCGCTCTGGGTTAAACCCCCCCCATTCTTGTAGTGTTTATATTTTCGATGTGTTTTGTTGGCATCTGCCCCTTTTGGATGCTACATAATGATAACGATAATAATAACAATAATAATAATAACAATAACAACAACATGATAACCAGAAAAATAGAACATGTCCAAGATCTATCAACTAGCCCTGCCGACTAAATGATTTGCTGGGATATGAAGTTAGTTCCAAGCTAGTCCATTGCCAAAGACCTCGAAAAGACTACTCTTTTCTGTATTGATCTAGCTCGACCGAAAATGGGATTCTAGGGGCTTCCAGAAGAAATAAAAGGCCTACTAGGATGCATCACATATCAGTCACCTCTCTCTCTCTCTATTTGTGTTCCTTCCTCCCCTCCCTTTTTCCTTTCTGTTATAATTCAAGCTGAGCTGCGGAGTTAATGTAAACTGACGGATTTTTCCCTTGTTCTTTACTCTTGTTTGGATTCTCACAAAGGACACTTTTTGTCCAGAGAAATATAAACCTTTTAAAATTCTCTTTCTGTCTTATCTAAATAATTATTTTGGCATGTATATATAAATATATTTAATCTTTTGTTTCAAAATTGATTATGGATAAAACTAAGTTGAAACTAGATTCTCTTTTGAACCTTTTCATCTTTTCTTAAAATATTAGAATATTTGATTTTCATAATGGGGATTGGATATAAAACTAGAAACTCATTTACCAATATTGCCTTTCAAAATAACTTTCAATACTAAATTTCAAAAATGTGGTTTGAGAAATTAGATGTATTACTTACTGTTTGCCAATTCCAGTATGAGGCTAATTATAGTTAACACGTCTATGAACATTAATGTTGCATTTACCTTTTGTAAGTAATACGACTTTGGCTATTCTGATATTCTTGGACTTAACCAGTTAAGGATATATGGGTATTTCAATATGACTTGTGAAATAGATATGATTTTTGTCATAGATTATGAATTTAATCTTAAAACATAATGAGATACGGTTTTAAATGTTAGAAAGTATGTGTTGGCCCTTATGGCATAATACTCGAAGTATTCAAAGAACTTAGTATTATTAAAATGTTTCTTTTTGGTGAAATTCATTCTTTTAGATTTGTACTAGAGCATTAAATATGGGAGTTTACTGGTATCTTTTCATTTACTTGAATTCCTGGATAAATTGGTATTTAAAACCATTTATAAGGTAAATTGGGTTGTTGACTCAATCTTTTGTTGATAGCTTGACTCTTGTTATGAGTTTAAGATATTGAAATCTTTGTTATTAAAGTTCAAATCATAGCTTTTTAGATCTGAGAGATTAAATGAGGCTCTGCTGTTGATATATATATTTTTATTTTGAAGATTTCTGAAAAGTAATTTTTTTTTAATTGATAAAAGCATTTTGACTACAACATACCTTGGTTAGATGAGTGTTTTCAATGAAAACAGGAATTATTATTTATATGGCGAGTAAATAGTTTGACATAAAATATTGTTGGACTATTGAAGATACTAATAATTTTGGAACATATGTTGTATGTTTTATCCTTTATTTTAATAAACTAAAAGAAATATTTTAGGTTTCATCCCACATAAAATAGCTACCATTGTTGTCCCATTAAAGGTTTACCTCTTGCTATTTAATATTTATTCTTTTTTACAACTTAGGTGTATATGTGAAGCGATCCAGCAGGATACAATTCATATATACTTATATATTCCAGTATATATTTATTTGTGCATTGTTGATATAGGTCACTCTGCAATTTTCTTGTTTATTTATAATGTAATTTTTCACATCCTTCCCCTGTCCCTTAAAGACGCAGGACGGGTACAGAATAATACATTTGCATGAGAAAAGGGAGAATCCAGCTATTAAAAAATATATTATTTTCTATCATATAACCATTAACCCATTCGCTGACATTGACGAGTGCTACTCGCCATGTATTTACAATACAACAGGGACTTTGACGAGCGTGACTCGCGGCATATGTCCGTCCACTTACTTTGACGTATCTTTCTCGCCGTGTTATTTCAATACAATAATATTGTTTCGTAGTAGTTCTATGAATGTCCAATAGATGTCAGAGAAATCCAGTCCCTTCTAGTTATGGTTTTATTTTTCTCTAATAGATGTCTAGCGTAATGTGAGCTCTAACATCTGTGTCATTATTATCCAATCTCTGTTATTATCCTTTATTAGTGAGAAAAGTATAGTATTATTACTTCTACCGTGTTTATAATTGTTTATTCACTTGGCTTTTTCCCAACAAAATGAGTTCACGTCGCGGTAATTTTGCAAATAGACCAGAAGAAATACAAAAATATTTGTGTGAGAGTGACAGTGATGTAACAGACGATGAAGATTTCGAACTGCCAACGAATATTGTTGTAAATGACGGCTCCGAATATAATAGTGAATGTGAAAGCGACGAAAATGAAGACATAATAGGTAACACATACACTTGGGAATGGAAAAATGAAAATAATAGGGTAGTTGAAATTCCTTTTATTGGTCACTCTGGAGTGAATGAAAATATTATTCAAAAGCTTTGTAATGATGGAACTGTACCAAAAGAAAATGATGCTTTTAGTGAAATTTTGGGTGATGATTTTTTTGAAATGATTGTGCTTGAAACTAATAGGTATGCTCAAGTGAAGTTGGATACTGTTGACATTCAAAATCGTCAGAAATGGTTTCCCGTTACTGTAGACGAACTAAAAACGTTTTTTGCCCTTACTGTATTGATGTCGCAAAATCCCAAACAACGGCTGGAAATGTACTGGACAAAGAGGATAATTCTTCGTACACCAATTTTTTCAAAGGTCATGCCTTATAAACGTTTTTTACTCTTATGTAGATATCTACATTTTGCCAATGATTATGAAGGAGATGATGATAGGCTGAAAAAAATTAGGCCTATGATAGAGTACATGAATGTAAAATATCAGAATGTATACACGCCTGACAAAAATATAGCGATTGATGAAAGTTTGATGAAGTGCAGAGGACGACTGTCTTTTATACAATTCAATCCTTCAAAACGGTCCAGGTTTGGAGTAAAATTTTACAAACTGAACGAGTCAAAATCAGGATATTGCTGGAAGTTTTCAGTTTATTGTGGCCAGGATGATCATGGTGACATGTTGGCCAGTGAAGCTGTTGTCATGAACCTGAGTGAGCCACTTTTGAACCAGGGATATGCCATTCATACCGACAACTGGTACAGTTCTCCAACATTATTCAGGTTGCTACTGGATAATAAAACATACGCACTAGGAACTGTTCGTAAGCACAGAAAAAACATGCCTGCAGCTGTTGTTTCAAAAAAACTGACTGCAGGAGAAGTAGTCCATCAAAGCTCTAACAATATCCTATGTCTCAAATGGCAAGATAAGAAAGATGTCTTGATGTTATCAACAATGCACGACTCATCTCTCATGACTGACACTGGAAAAACGAAAAGAGTGAAGCGAAAGGTTGGGGGTCGTGTACAAGTTGAAGAAGCACAAGTTGTGAAACCAAAAGTTGTTATAGACTATAATAACGCAATGGGTGGTGTTGACCGTCAAGACCAGGTACTTTCAAGTTTCCCAGTAATGAGAAGATATTCAAAAAGTTATAAAAAAATATTTTTTTACATGTTCGATATGGCACTTTACAATTCCTTTGTGGTGTGGAAGATTCTAACTGGGAAAAGGGAATCATTCACTGAGTTCCGGTTGAATTTTGTGGAACAGATATTGGAACATGTAACATTACCACAATACCCAAGCCGTGGAAGACCGTCACTTGGACCTAGCCCTCTGCGTCTTCAGACCAAGAATTGGGCACACTTTGTAATGAAGATTCCACCAACAGCTACAAAGGCAAATCCAACAAAGAGATGTTTTGTGTGCACCCAAAAAAAAGTTAGGAGTGAAACCGTGTGGCAGTGTGAAAAGTGTGAGATCCCACTTCATATTCCCACATGTTTTCGCGATTACCATACAAAATTAAATTTTTGAACTAGTGGGCCAGTTATGAAACGGTTTTTTTAAATTCAAACTTCTCTTTGTTTTATAAACTTAAGTGTTTTTAAACTTTTTTTATAGATAAGTTATAGAATTTAGAGAGTTGTGGTTTATAAATTAGTGATGATAAAGTGTTTACGGTACTTCTGTTCAATGTATCGAAAATTGAAATTTTTTAAAAAAAGGCCAAAATAATGGGTAATTATTATTTTTTGTATATTTTTTGTATTTTGTGATGGGTTTTACATTATAATTTAAAATAAAAAAAATAGTCATTTTTGAAAAAAAAAATGCATCAATAAATTGGTCAGCTAATGGGTTAATAAAGGAGCAAAAGTATTTCGACAAAGAATAATTATTTGATTGAGCATTTTTCTCGCACATCAGCATCTTGATTTGGTGATGAATCTTTGTGAGAATGAGGATCAGCACTGTTTTTTGTTTTGAATGTTTTCTCTGTTTTGTTTGTATTGATGACCGTGTGAAGAATCCTTGCTTACAAATAAATATTAATGGTAATGGCAGGATGTGTTGAATAGCAACGGGACTAAGCTCCTTTAACATTTTTGAGTAGTAATCCAAATTCGTAGATTGACAATATATTTTCAAATTTTATGTTCAGTGAACTGTAGCGGTCATTTCCAGTAAGTTTTCTTTTAATTCTAACTAAAAATCGATGGAATTTATGGTGGAGATGGTGGTGGTGTAAAAAGGGTGTATACTTAAACCATTGGAGTAGACATACAAAACTGTTCTGTATGATAAGAAAATGGTCCAATGGTTGACCTACGGAACTGTTCCGTTCACGTCAAAGACTACGTGTTTCTTTTTTCCTCGCATGCTCTAAAATGCATTGTTTCATACCAGTAAATTATACCATGGTCTGATATTGATTAGTCTGTGAAATTCTCATTTTTATAATGAGCTTGTTTATTATTTGGTTTGTTTATAGTTTAGTTAAATTTGGATTCAACCCAAACAAACATGGTCCATAATCACGAGAAAAGTGTTTAGCTAACAAAAGAAATTGAAAATTTATTAGTAATTAGTGATTCAGAAATTGAATTGAGGAAAGTGATAAGATAGTGCTGTGGACATTATCACATATAATAATTTAATCTTCGAAGAAGATAGGATAGAGTTAGGCTAAAGTGATTGTATAACAGGTGTGAAAGCTGAGTGGCATTGGAAAATTGAACCAAATGTTGTTGAAAGATATTAGATTTGTCGAAACACCATGGCTAAATGCTATGTTTTCAAGAAAATTGGGTTCTAATTTACCAGTTTTTGATGTGTTTTCAGAGTATCGTGGTGAGTAATTTTTTTGTGTATGATAAGGATTGAAACAAATGACTATGCCAATAAATCGCTCAATGATTCCAATAGAATTAAATTGAAGTCTGATAGCAAATGAGAGCCTTGTAAATCTGATACAGTAAAAGCTTATTTGGCCCTTTACAGTCTTATGGGCCGAGTAAAAAAGCCACATATAAAAGTATATTGGAGTAACAGATCAATAATTGAAACTAAATTTTGTAATTGAAACAGTTCCTTCTCATTTTTCGATTCATTTACTTTTTCTACGAAAAATATGTTTATCCAAATGACAAAATAAGAAAGATTAGGCCTGTGTTGAATTAAATAGAGACTATGTTTATGAAACCTTATGGCATGGATTGTGTTGTTGCTGTTGATGAAAGCTTTGTCAAATTTCATGGGCGTTTGAGTTTTCTCCAGTTTAACCCATCTAAAAGGGCTCGTTTTAGAATCAAACTGTACAAACTTTTTGAAAGCAAAACGGGCTATTGCTACTCATTCAAAATATATACTGGCAAAGATAAAGCTCACAATCCTAATCTTCCAATTAATGGAACAGTTGTTCTTGACTTGGTTCAGACAATCTTGAATCATGGTCATGTCATGTACATTTATAATTGGTATCCCTCGCCAAAACTTTTTCATACACTTTTGGAGAATGGCACTAATGCATTGGAGACTGTCCAGATGAATAGAAAAAATATTCCTCGGGAGTTCAAGACCACCAAGCTATGCATAGGAGAAGTGGTTTCTCCAAGTACAAATAATATTCTGACACTAAAGTGGAAAAATAAAAAGGATGGATGCATGTTGTCTAAACTACTCCCTGATATTGAAATGCAGCCAGCTAAAAAGAGGAGTCTTCTAGGTGGTAGTGAAGAGGATTTAATCAAACCTAACTCATGATTGACTATAATAAAGGAATGCTAGCTGTTGATAGGCAAGATCAAGTACTGGCCTCCTTCCCACTCATGTGTAGAACAGTGAAAGCATACAGAAAATTGTATTTTATCTAATGGACATGACTATGTTCAATTCCTATGTAGTTTTCAATAAAGTGAACCAGAAGAAAATTCACCACCCAGATTTTTAGACTGGATGTCGTTGAAGGATTACTCCAAAATGTCAACCTTCCTGAACATCGGACACCTGAAAGGCCTTCTTCCTTAGATGATACTTTGAGGCTTCAATCTAAAAACCGGGCTCACTTTCCCATGCAAATTTCTCCAGCTACAGCTAAACAAATTCCTTTAAGACCGGCAAGGTGTGTAAGGCCCATAAGAAGAGATCAGAGGTCAGGTGGCTTTGCAAGAAGTGTCAGGTGCCTCTTCATCTTGAGGGATGTTTTGATTTTATCATACACTTATTATTATTATTATTATTATTACTAACATTATTATTAACATTATTATTATTATTAACATTATTATTATTATTAACACCACGTCTTACTACCCGTTCAGGTTATACACACTTAGGCTAATGTGTAATGATAGGATGATTGTGAGATGAAATGGAGGACCTACAGTTTAATGTGGGATCCGAACCATGGTGGGGGCCTGGCATTCCACACTTTAACAAATTGGGATTAATACACGTCTTGTCAGAGGTGAAGGAAGGGTTTGGCAATCAAATAAATCTGTGCTGTGCCCGAGGATTGAACCCCTGACTCCCAGTACAGAGGTCCGACACCTTACCCAAAGACCGCCAGATCACCCACTAATGATCATATACTAATGAACTATTAAAGTGGTTTTGTGTCATATGGCATTTTAAGAGGTATTTAATTAAATGTATAAAAAGATAATAGATTTAAATAAAAGTAAAAGTCAGAAAACATTTATTTTAAATGCTGCAAAGATAGCTTACATTTATGCACATTTAACTCCAGCAACTGTACAATTATGTGAGAAAATATTATAACCTTAATGGGTTAATCCAATCTTATGTGTTGTCTTCTCCCTCAATTTCTGGAAAGTATTTCAAAAACTTTATCCTAAGATTTTCTAAATCGTATTTGATTATTTCCAAAATCGCATCATTAAGGCCAACTTAATTTTGTTCAGAAAACTAAAAAACAGTTTGTAAAACTGCAACATTGCCATTAATTAATCCCAAACTATGGCTTGGATGATACCGATTGCCGATCTCTTCATTGGATGATTATTGCACAGTCGATTAAGCTAATAATTGGAATTTCTTTAGCCTTATTATTGTCACTGATCCTTAGAATTGTGTAGACGAGAAGTCATTCACTCACAAGTTTTAGGTTGCGCAGCAGACAGCCTAGTCCTTTGTACTATGGAGGGAAATGATTTTCCAGTGGAAAGGTGAAAGAGGGGGGAAACGAAATATGGGCTGTTTACTAATTGGGGTGAAAAATTTAAAAGGACACTCTGTTGACTCATACATGGCGCTTGCAAGTGAAACAAAGAGTGCATGAGAGGGAAATATTGCTAGATGGTAGATTTCAAGGTAAACACTTGGTGAGCAATAGACAAAAGAAAGAGACAGTTTGAAAAAATGAGTGGGGGGGTGGGAAAATAAACACCAGTTTATGAATATTGGACTTCTCAAATAATTTTTCTTCTTAATTACTTATTATATAAATATTATCTGATAAATAAATTTAATGACTTTAAAATATGTATTTTGTCATTTATCTCTATTATTTGGCTTAAGTATATTATTTAAAATATTAATAATAATGTTAGCTACTATTTACGGAAAAGATGAAAACAAATAAACAGAATCTTGACATTTGAATAACTTTATGCTATTTTTGAAAGAATTACTATAAATAATTTATGCTCACAGGTGAGCATTTTTGATATATACTAAAGCAGTATAAAAAATTATATACATCATACTTACCCCTCCCTCTTTTTTAGATTAAAGTTAACTTTTTTACAATGATCTTTTTATATTTATTAATATTTGTATTCATAATTTAATGGACAAATAAATTGTATTTTCAATAATGTATCTCTATTACCTGTAATATTGTAAAGAAATTAAACTAAATGATTGGCAACAACTGATCATTATCAACCTAGTCAGCAAAAGGGCTGATCGGCTCAGTCCTATCTAAGACATAAGTTTAATATAAAATATAAAATTCTTTGACCCCCTTACTTAATTTAAAAAGGTTCTTGTCGAAGCCTTGAAGTTGAAGATTTGAGATGTTTACATTTTTTGAAAATATCTGCCAAAAAGCTTGTTGACGAAGCCAGCTTTTCTCTTCAAAATAAATAATCAAATCAGATTACAATTTTTGAGAGGAAAGTATTTACTTTGTCTTTAAGTTTTTAAAGGACAGTCAACACACGTCCTCGTGACACCCATCACACCTTGGTGTGTAACAAGAGTTAAATGTGTGTTAAGCCAATCTCCTCACACATTTTCTGTAAAAGACGGGAGTTCACTGCATGAGACTTGGTTAAATTTACTACTTACACGACATGTTCAGTGTTTCATGAAAATTCAAGAGTAATTTTTATTTTCAACCAATCTTTGTTTTAGGTATGATTTAATATTGCCAACTAATTTTAATATTAATTTAGTGATTACGCACAACTAGGCTGCATTTTAAGCATATAGTTGAAGTAATCCCATCACTAGATACATTGAAACATTATTCCCATGTCAAATCCAATTCCAACCTATAAAATTGTCAAGGTTTTAAAAATTATCTTCTCCCTTTGTGTGTTCTGGTAATTTTTAACATCCGAGAGTTTCATAAACAATAGCCCCCTTTTCAAACATCAACATACTGAATGTATACAAGCAGCTTAGCTTCATCAGAACCATCCACTGATTCATTAATTTAATTGCAAATCTTTTGTCAATTTTAATGTTTTCTGTAATTTTCTCAATAACATGTTGTGCCATGCCATGAATTCTGCGACCTAAAGTTTTATAAGAACTCAGAATAGTTTTTAATGCACTTTCAGATTTTTGTGTAGCATTTTAAAGATTATGATTAAAGCACATGGTTCAAAGAGATACTACTGTGGTATGCAATTATTTAGCTTTTGCAGCCAGCAATGCTAATTTTTAATGTTTCTCTAATCCTAGCTTTGATAAATGTGTAAAACTAAGTATTACAATTGAAATTTTGCTAACATTTTCTGCTAGACTTTTGAAAAAATCAGCTAGCTTGTCCTTAAACTTACTTTGATTTTACTTTTCAGTGTTTGTGACTCAACACTCCTAATTTTCACATCTTTAATAAATTTCACACTTCCCTTTCATAATTATTTTTCCCTTAGCACTGCGTCTTACTAGCCATTCGTATTTTATGCTTATATTCCAATTACGCTAATGGTTTTAGGGATGAGGAAGTTTATATTTACAGGAAACGTACCCGCATTTGCGTATATAGATAACAGAAAACCACCCTCAATACACCCGACGGAGATTCAAATCTTGATCACCCCATCATCGGCAGTATAGTATACTGCGAGAGTAGTGCCTTAATCTATGCGACCACCAAATTGATCTTTTTATAGTATATAATATATCGATGTTACAGTATGAAAATTGAAAATTACTGCAGTGGCTACAAGAAGTAACTGGGTAAATGATGACTAACATTTAACTTATAACTAATCTGCGTTTCATGATTTGTAAATATCTGGGATGACAAAGTGAGCCTTTAACAAGAAGTAATCAACCCAAAGACGTTAAGATGGAACCGCAAAGTGAACCAAGTACATTATTTAATAATAGTCATTATATACAGAACCGGTAGTTTACTATACTTGTATCATGACTTGACACATCATTAAGCTTGTAGACATTTACACCTGACTAAAACTGATAACAGATCTGGATTCCACACGACCTGTTTGAGCTGTGATACTGAACTGAAAAGTATGACGGAGTGCATCTGAATGTTCACTGCATGGCTAAAAGAAGTGAAAAACTCTATTAGGGAAAAAAGTTAATTCTTCCTGATAGTGTTCAGTCACATTTCAAAGAACTTGGTATAGCAAAATAAAAATAGCCACCCTTAAGAAAACTACATAAGGGAGAAATTGGGGGTGATAAAAGAAAAAGGCGTTTCCAGATCAAATGTTCTTACGTCCAGGTCTCTTTGTGGCTAGCCTTCCACTTCCGTGATTTGTCCGTGTAGTTACAGGCAGCTTGTTTGTGCAGGAAATTATTTGCCCAAGTTATTATGGGCAGCCTATTAGTGTAAAAAATTATTTGTCCGAGTTATACGGCCATGATGAATCTTTCACTGTAAAAATATAAAATAGCCTGAAATATTTTGTTTACAAAAAGTACATCCAAAGACCACTAGATAGCAATAAGATAAAGTCACTGTTTATACTGTACTCTAGCAGCAGATTAATATAGTAATTATAGCTTTTAACTGACAGTCCATAACTTTGCTTGTGTTCCTTGTAATCTTTTTCAGCTATTTTGATATTTATTTTAGATAATGTAAAATGTTTGAATAAAGTGATGGAGAGTTAAGCGACTTGGATGAAATCAATGTTGATGCATTGGGTAGTGTTACAAGTGTATCTGAGGTGTTCAGTGTTTCAGAAAACGAGTCTATTGAATTGTCTTTAGACTGACCATGGTGTAAAGTAAACACAATCATGTAGCTTCCCGCGTGTCCGTCTAGATTTCAATTTCATGGAGCTTCATCTCCAGGAGTTTTTGGATATATATATATACATTTTACTTTTTGGGAATTTCTGGAGAAATATTTATATATTAAAATAAAATATGGCTAATAATTTCTATTTTTAAATTATCAATAAGTATTTAAAAAATATTTTCAAACATAAAACTTAAAACTAAAATTTAAATTTAAATTGTTATATATTTCTCCAGAAATACATAATTCAAATTAAGTTAAATATAAACTTTTAATTGAGTTTAATATAAAGAATTATTCAAAAATGAAAAAAAAAACTTATTTTTTAGTCCTTAATTCATAAAAAACGTGATATTATATAAACACTCAATTCACAAAATACCTGACACTAATGGGGTTAAAACTGATACTGATTAATCAGTTTTTATCATGAATATAATACACATTTTAAATAATTTTATGTACCCCCTAAGATGTCCTTGCATACCCCAGGTTGAATACCATTGTATTAGTGTATTATGAGAAATGTATTTACAACTATGTACACTCCATTTACCATGAACAGTAGAGAGCTTATCTTGCACATTTCTTTTTTATTGTAGCTTATAAGATTGGTCCAAGCTGTCAAGGAGGGACTATTACTTTTCAGAGTAAATGGTGTGTACATTAATTGGAAAAGTAAATTTTTCTCCAAATTTTTAATAAGATATTCCATGGGATTCCCATAATTTTTTAATCATGAATTGCTACTCTTTTATATATATATATTTTTTTTTTCAGCATTACTGACCAAACATCACCATATCTTCGTATGTTATCAGCACTGGAGTGGTACCTAACATCTTTTCATATAGGTCGTAAAAGTTCTGTAGCCAAGAAACCATATAATCCTATCATTGGTGAAACTTTTCATTGTTCTTGGAAACTTACTTCACTTGATGAAAATGTTGATGAAATATATACTGCTGAAAAGAGTGATTTAATTTGTTATACGGCTGAACAAGTTTCTC